>JAFEMH010006523.1:0-120871 GCA_022495995.1 Adenophora triphylla var. japonica
CTTCTTTGATAAAAGTTTGATAAATTAGTTGGACCATTCGCATTGATGTTCTTGAAATCTTAAAGGAAGATTATAGAGCAGTGTTTAGCATCATCATAACCCACATACTGTCGGACCACTTTGTCTGACGATTTTGAGGTTTAGCATCATTTCACTTCTCGAATAGAAGAAAAGGAAGGAGAAAATCTATACAATTTGTTGACTATCTCAAAATTTTTTATTTAATTCATTTTGATATGTTTGACAGATCTTATGGGTGGGTGGTGGTGACGCACCTTCAAGGTGAAGGAAGATGGTTATGAGATCTGATGGTGACTTTAAGGTAGATTCGCCGTTCCATCTTGAAGAACAGGATGTCTTGTATCGAATCAGGAGGTGCTGCAATTGCTCACAAACGTCGAAGGAGGTAAATACATTCGTTTTGATTCCTGCTCCGAATTTTGAATCATAGAACCTGATTTTCAATTTTATATTTTGAATTTTTATTATTTGCATGCCTTTTTGTGAAATTCTTGATGAATTGTTGAAAATGGACATCATAAAAATTATTGGTATGTATATTTTTGTGCGAGAATGTGGAGATTAGCTCTTATTTGTAGAAAATAAAGTACTCTAATGAAATACATGCTTTAGTGTTTTATCTAGTATGCTATTTATGTATGTACATTATGAGAAAAGTTTGTCGTGTAGTGACAATTTATTTGGCATCATGAAGCATGTCATAGTGTTTTGTGACGGGTTATATGTGAAAGTGTGTTTTATATTAGAAATGCATGATTGACGATACCTTTCTTTGTGTTTACTGCGGGGATGCAGGAGCTTATGGCGGAAGGCCAAGAGGATGAACTACGAGGGGGTCTTCGAGAACATTGTTGGCCAATGTGGCGACGGATACAGATATTCTGTGGACGGTAGGCGGAGTCCTAGGAGATTTTGGTCTGAAACACGGCTGGGGGTGTTCGTCGAGAACACAGGCGGGAGTTTACGATGCGAGGAAGACAGAAGCGTCTTCCTTGGCTACGATGCGGTGGAGATCTACCCGCGCCCTTCCATCTGGCGGAGGTGGCGGTGGCGTGAGCAGATTTCTTTGGTGCGGGCTTTTCCACTTGAAGGAGGAGTCGTCTGGTGGAAAATGATCTCTGATCATGGTGTTGGCCATTTAACAGGCTTTGAGGCTCGTCTCGCAGGGGGCTTTGGGCATCTTGGCCATAGCGGTGGATTTGAGATCACGTCCGTGTTATTCCCATCAGGTACGGCAGTGTGACGGGCTTGGTTCTTCCTTTTTTAATGGTATCTACCTTGTCGAGACTTTGTTCTCGGAACCACGCGACCGCAGCTCCTTTGCTTTGTTGGAGGCTTGATTGGCTGGATAAGTCTGATGACCTTGGGCGAGCGAGGCTTATTGAAACTCTACCTCCCTGGACAGTTTAAGCGAGAGTGTGCTTGATTCGTTAGCTGTTTGATAACTTTGGAGAGTATGAGTTTATTGTTGTTTTTGATTTAGCAACCTTCGTTCTCACGTTTTCTTTACTGAAACCTTCTCTGTAAGTGCTCCAATTTGAGCTTGTTAGAATTTTCGTTATAAAATTAACGAAAGTTATAACATTTCTAACAATTCCTAACTATCCTAACATTTCTAACAAAGGGAGGGTAGAATGGGCATTACCAAATGAAGTTAAACCAAGAAAAGCATCTTAAAAAGCAAAACAAAAGAATAAAACCATAAATAGAAAATCTTTGGAAACACAAAAAGCTGTACATTAATTTGGTTTTTGAATTTATTCTTCTGTCACAAAGTGAAGAAATTTGCATAATTAATGAACGGTGCACGCCCTGCGGCCTTGTCCGCGCGGATACCTTTGCATTTTCGGGAGGGCTATAAATTGAGCCCTCCGAGTCACAAAAATAAGGAGGAAGAACACAATAGCAACGAAGTTACAGCGAAATATAGAGAGAAAACGGTGAGAATTCTCAAGAATTGTCACCTTTTTCTTTCAATCTTTCCCAACTCATATTCATCCACTCACTCTCATATTAAAGCCCTAAACACTCATACACTCAAGCCAAACACTCAAGAACACAAGGAAGATTGGTAAACCCTCCTCTTCCTAACCCTAAATCTCATCCATGCATGCATCTTCAAACTACAAAATGTAGTTCTTTCATCTTCTTTCTCTAGATCTAAGAAGATCACCATGGAAGACCATCTCCATGGATGATCTTCTACAAAGATCAACATTATTTTCAAAGCTTTTCTTTCTTACTTGCAAAAATGCACTTTCAAAACCCTAGAAAACCATTTTCAAGCACTAAATCTTGATTTCAAAGGGTAAAATCCCCTCCCCAAGCAAATGAAATGCTTAGTCCTAATGTACCCCAAGGATGGTTTGGTATAGTTGATTCACCACTAAAATGTCTAGTGATCACTAACCAAAACCTAGGGAAATGGGGACAAGCATGGATGCAAAACCCCCCTTAAAATCATATTTTCTTTCTTGAGAAGTTGCTGTCCAGTAGCAATTTTCTCAGACCTCAGTCCATGGTCTTAATTTTTGGACACAGATGAACTTGGAATTTGGTGTTGACTACAAAACACTTTTTGTAGCCAACATCAGAGCTTTCCAGACATATTTTTACCTTATTTTTGGGTGAGTAAAACTCCTCTTTTCAATTTTTCTTTCAGAGGCTAGTTCATCAGCTTCTGGGAATCCAGATCTCATATCTGAGGTTTCCAGAAGGTTTTGACCTCAAATCTTCTCCAAAATGGAAATTTCTTTCACACAAAGTTTATTCAAGGAGTCTAGAGAAACTTTCATTCTCTGAGTTCATCCAGATTATGAAGTTTTAGGACCCTTGAATCCATTTCAAAATCAGGTGTCTGCTGCCATTTTCCTTCTGGCAGAAGTGACTTCTCAACTTCAAAGGTTTTTGAGTACCAAATCTCAAACCAAAAATTCTCCAAAAAATCATGGGATCAGTTTAAAGTCTTAAAAGACATCCCAATTTTACTTTTTCCAGTTTCAACTTATTTTGGCCAAAACACACACACACACACACACACACAAATGATTTTCAGCTTGGAAGACTCGTTTTACGAGGCGCGTCGGAGTGCACACTAACGTCCTTCCCGACGCGTAACATGACCTCCGAACCTAAATCTCTGATCTCGGGCTTTTTCAAAGTTTTGCCCTTCAAAATTAAAATGGCGTGGCGACTCCGTTTTTCCGGTTTTATTTGGTTTTTTTCAAAGAAACGCAAAAATCGAATTTTTCCGCGAAAAAGGCAACACATCGTTACGGTGGCGACTCCGGCCAGGGACTAAGCTTTTTAATAAAAAAATGGTATTCGGTATATTGGTGGAAACCACTAAATTTCCCGTTATCGCCTCCTAACACGAGTCGGGGATAAATTGTGGTCTAACAATCCCACGTACCGGTATCACCGTTTTCAAAAAAAAAGCTTTTGAGGGTCAAGCTTCCGTCCCGGCTTTGAAAATCATTTTTGTGTGTGTGTTGATTTTTGCACAGTTTTCATGTTGTTTTGGCCGCCTCGGAGAAAGTCAAAATTTTATTTGTCGGAATAATGTCCCTAGCGTCGGAATTTTCGTGCTTACGTGCTTATGTGCTCATAAAAAAAAAATCAAAAAAAAAAGATTTTCAAAAAAGAAAAAGAAAATTTCCAAAAAAAAATCATGCATCATATTTTTAAGACACATAAAAAAAAATCTCTATTTTACTCAGAAAAAGAATATAGGCGCTTGCACACTACGCGCACGTGACCGTACGCTTTGCACACTACGTCCTTAACAGGGAAATCCTTGTCGCGGTCCGTTTGGTCTTATTACGCCTCTCGGATGAGCACGGGACTACCCCGAACATCCCGTGGAGCCTCGTGTCGACCATGCGCTTGTCCGTGACACACTTTGTCAGAGACCCGGTTGGTTTTTAGTCTACAGTGCAGTGTCATGCCACTGTCAGTGTATAGACCTTTCCTTTCAAGCCTTTGTCGGCATACCGAGCTCAATATCTCTCGGGTCCACTAATCGGTCGCTAATCGGTCGAAGTTACGCCGGTTTTCCGCCGCGGACTTTGACCAAGATATTGACCGGCGCCTTGACTTCGGCTCGGCGCACAAATTATACAACGACTCCCGGCATTGACATGAGTCATCAAGGATTAACGGTTATTCCATGCCTAATTACGGCTTAGCGACGACAAGTCAAGATCGATAGCGGACATTTATCGGTCAAATCATGCCGACTTTTCGTCGAGCCCTCGGACATGATCTTGACTTTCGACGTCGGCTTTGTCCGTAATTTACATCGAATGCTCGTTAAGACTCGATTACCCGCCGGACTTTTAGGATCGTTTTCTTTCGGTCGGTGGGACCCGCTTGCCCTATAGGACCCTCGCCAGAGGCATCCTACAGGAGGTCGAAATACGAGGTGGAATACGAGGGGCTTATAGACGTAGTGACGGGGCCCGGCGATCCGGGAATCGAGTAGTTTGCGAAAAAGAAGAGCAATCTTTTCCAACCGATTAGGTTAATAAAACATGTTTTAAGTAAACGTGAACAAATAAGCGCATGTTGCATGAGCCTAAAGTCAAACACCTACCCTCCTTCCATTCCCAGACATCGAACCTTCATGTCCTTTCCCAGGCTCCGCCTGGCTTGGTTTCGGGCACCGGAGTCACCGTTTGATCGGTTGGGAAGAGTCAGCGCATCGTCGGCTTCGCCGTTTGTTCCAACTCCGGGTTTGAGAATGTGCATCGGCCGGTAATGATGGGGATAACGTCACTCCGCCTCCGGGACCCCTCGGACGAGCAACGGTGGAATCGGTTAGCGAGAACGAGATGAGGTTACGACGGGAAGCACGGCTAAACGGCCTTATGGAGGCTATTAAGAGTCACGGTGCGGCCGCCGGCCTCAATCCGGATGGCACCTTCACCGTGGAAGAAGACGAGGATGCAACCCCACTCTCGGTCGCCACGATTACACCGGGATGCCGCCGCCCACCTCCTATGGTGCCACTACCCGAGAACCCGTGCTCCTCGATTTTCGGGTCGGCCCGGCTCCCGACCACGAGACCAGGATCCATGCGGCCCAGCGGCACTGAAATCGGTGGGGGCAAAATCGGTACGGAATGTCTTCTCATGGTTGGGGCTATCTCGGAATGCCACGGCTGATCGGGATCCCTCCTCGGTTCGGAACCGATCAATCAGGACCTTCACGGCAACGGCCGCGGTTCGGAATGCCGCCACGGCACTTGGTTACGGACCACGGTCGAGCCCCTCCTCGGAAACAGTACTAGTTCAGTGCTCCTCACACAAATCCATTCCTCACTCGAGACTTCTATGGGTTACCAAGCCTCCCGTCCCGGTGTCATCGAATCACCGGGACCGCAGTACCCCGGGTTACACACCTTCGCCTGGCGGCCATGCAATTCAACAATCGGGACGGCGGCCCGCACTCGAAGCCTACTTACGGGCCCCGCTCTGGAAATCCAAGTTATCCGGCTACATCGGGGCTGCCCCCACCTACTTTGCCGGTTGAAAATCCACGGCAAGCCGCGAGTTCTACCCTTTTGCTCGAGGCTCCTACTCATGCTCCCAGGGTAACTCGGCCCGGGACGGAGTTTTCACCTACGTCCCCGGACCGGCCGTTCCCTCCACCGGATCTGCCTCCGGTGGTAGCTCCTCTCTCTAGCTCGGCCACTAGCTTGAATGCCATGGTTCCGCCACAAGACCCTCATCCCACTGGTTCATGGAACAACACGAGGAAATGAAAGCGCGGTTCTTGAGCGGCGCAGAAAGTACGCCTTAGGCCTACGGACCCGGACTCCATTGTTCCCTGCCCCACAAATTCGTGATGCCAAATCTGGATCTCTTTGATGGAACCGCATGTCCGAAAACCCATTTGGACACGTATACCTTGGCGATGAAAGCGAAGGATGTACCAATCGGCGGTGGCGACTATTTGATCTATCCTTGAAGTCCGGTGCCTTAAAGTGGTTCTTCCGTTTGAAACACGAAGCCGGGGCCACATGGGACCGAAATTACCAATGCCTTCACGAGAAAAATATAAGGCCAACTTGGAATGGGAAACAAATAGGGTTGACCTACAAACAACGGTGCGGCGTCACTGATGAGAATGTTGGGGACTTTTACAAGCGGTGGAATGCGAAACTCGGTGAAATGGCCATCCCTCCTTCCGAAGAGGAACAAGCTGGACATCTTCCGGTCATGCTTGAAACCACATCGAGAGCCTCCCTCGGTCACTTCCCATACTCGAGACTTACGGGCCATGGTTAACTCTGCGGCTAAGTTTGAAAAGGCCTACAATCGACAGCCAGTGCTTTGCACACTGCCTACGAGATATCGGGCTCCTCCTGCCAAACACCGCCCCTGCTCACTGCTAAAGGCAAAGAAATGATTAACTATGCGGGACGGGAATGTAATAACACGACTCCTTTTGCTCCCGGGGAAGCCGGCGAGCCCGGACCGCGAGTCATAAATCTCGAAAACTTTGGAATGCCCACTGAATGACATCTTTAGGGGAGGGTGAAAGAAGGCTTCTTTGCGGCCTTTGGAGAATTTCCAACCCGAAATCCGAATGCTCCGTGGATACTACAAAGTATTGTGCCTTTCATCAAGCTCACGGACATCGGCCCGGCAATTGCTTCACTCTGAAAAAGGCAATCCGGGGGCTAATAGAGCAAGGAAAGTTGGAAGGCCCAGGGGCCCAACACGATCAAAAATCATTGCCACGGAACCATAATCGAGTGAATATGATTGAATGCGGAGAATCTTCGCATGACCATGAAGATGCGATGAAGGTCCCCAAATACCCGTGGCCAACCTCGTCGAGGATCTGAATTCGGATTCCCCTGGCCTCGAGGATATCGAACGAATCGACCCATCTTGGTCTCATGTCGGAGACTCCTTGCAAGAATACGAGGCCCGCTATTTTTCGGGTGAAGGGAAGGCCGATACTGAAGAAGCTGAGGCTGTTCCGCTCGAGAACATGAAAGAACTATTTATACAAGATGGTTAGAACAATCGAGAAGAATCGAACAAGAAAGCTTAGGCGGGCGCACCGTCTTGGGGCTTATCGGCAAAGAGGCCGAAGAGCATCTGGAGCTAGTACACTTCTGCAAATTGGCTTTGGGAGAGCCCGAATATGATCCAGAGAACAGTGAAGAATCGGAAGAGGAGGATTCCTTCTATATCCTACACAGCGTCAAATATGTGCCGCCCCTCTCACTCTTCCCCCGCAATTTACGGGAGGAGAAGGCGAGATCGCGATTACCATCACTTAGGGAATGGGAGCATATGACAACCTGCGGTGCACGCACCCCTCTTCCCCTAACAGATTTGACCGTCGCTCTCTCTCGGTGATATCCCGTGGTATGGGAAGACGATTCGATGACGGCGATGATGACGATGACGATGATGATGACGAGAGCGAAGAGTCGGCGGAGGCCCCGTCCGGAAACAATGCGGAACAATCATGCCGAGAAATGAGCCCATGGGAGCCGGGCACAATGGTGGTTATCGGCAAGCGACAACGAAGAAACTTCGGAAGACGAATACGAGGCCAGGGACATGAAGGCCATGAAGTTTCATGGATGCGAGCACGTGGATGTCTTAGAATTCAACCTTGCCTACCATGCTTTGGGGAAAGGGTTTTCGGGTATCTGTCTAGCGAATAGTTGAGGATACGCTAGAAAGAGGAGGCGGCTCCCATCCTCTCCAATGAGAAAATCACTATTGTCGAGATCAAACCGCCCAGAAAGCAAAGTAACAATTCTTGTCAAGGTGACGAGGAAATCACTTTCCGGAATGTATTTCGGCTCTCGGAGAAGTCTGAAACCGGCATGATACGACGCTCCTCCCACACGAATGCTATAATCATCTCCGGCTACGAATATTACGAAAGGAACAAGAATGGCTACACTATACAGGGAAGAAATCGGCAAACCGCGAGCCCAGACAATAGCGACTCTTGTTGCATGATAACAATGAGCAAGGCCGGCCATGAGAATGAATCGGAGGACGCCCTAGCTGCAGTGGGCCATCCGAGGGCAACAACACAACCCCGGACTCGAAGCCGTAGCAGGAAGCGGTTATAAGGGCCGCCCGGGGAAGAGGCCGGTACGGCTCAAGCTCGGCCCCGCTGTTGCCGGAGCTCACGTCGAACCCGGTGGCCAATAGCAAAAGGGCTCCCCCATTGACCTTGGCGGCATTGAAGAAATCCGGTCAAGAGACGGCGATGAGGAAGTTAATCTGTTAACCCGATGCAGGCGAGATCTTCAAGGAAATCCCAAGGCGAGACAAGAAGGCCGCGAGATCAAGCACCAAAAGAAGATCGCCGCCCCTATGCTAAGGCAGTGAAACTCCGGACCACGAAAAAGAGGATCCGTGCTCACCCGGTTGAAGCAAACACGAGGCCAACATTTCCCTACTGGTCTCTACTCACTTCGTCTTATCCCCATAAAGTGAAGGTGGAAGAAAGCACAGCTCGCACTCTCGTGCCTATTGATGCTACTCCCGATGATGTGAGTACGGTGATTGGAAACATCCACTACGGGGAACATAATCACTTTCACGAGATCTCGACCTCCCTCAATTTGGGGCTGATCATAATGAGCCTCTCTTCATCACGATCCAGTGGATGAACGACGCCTCCCTCGGGTCTGGTTGATAATGGAGTCAGGAATGAACATTCTTCAGCCAAAGATCATGAGCTTGCTTGATATCAAGACTACGAGACTTGAAGCCTTCTTCTCTCACGATCAAGCTTACGACTCAACATCCCGGCAGAGTCCTCGGAGTTGCTACTTTAGACCTCTGGTTTGGACAGAAATTGATACTGTGGAATTCCGGGTTATCGACATCCCGATTACTTTCAATGCCTGCTTTGGGAAGACCTTGGCTGCACCAAGTCAAAGGGGTCGCCTCGAAGCCTCCACCGGTGTGTGAAATTCGTCTCGAATGGGGATCGACGACCATTTACGGGGATTTAGTCACTTTAGAGGAGCACGAGATACGGGCGGAATACCTATTAAAATCAAACATGACGAGGAAGGTCACATGCTAACGGGCTTCACGGTCGAGCCTCCCAGGCCCAAGTGTGCAACATAGATCGACGGTCACTCGGGATAAAATCCCACCGGTCTTGAAAATGATGAGAAAAATGAGCTATCTACCTGGTCTCGGTGCAGGGAAGCGCCAACAAGGAACTTTCAAACTCATCGAAGTGAAAGGACGGAATACTCGCCACGGCACAGGATATGAGGCCTCCCCGGTGGACCTTTGCAAAGGGAAAGAGATTTGAAGGCTGCCACGGGAAAGATCCCGGTTGACAACCTAAATCTCTCCCCTTCGAGTCCTAATTTGGGTGACTACTTTGTAAAGGGTCCCACACAACCGGGAAACATCACGAGCCCGCTCCTACGGAAGGATGGCTAAAGCTACGGGATAGCCTCAACAAGTTCGGGGGAACCAAGGCTAACCCGGTCCGTAGAATGTTCTGGACCTACCCAAGATACACAGGGCTACCACTACCATGAAGAGTGAGTATACCTTCGGGCGTGCGACACAGTGGAACAGTTCGAAAGCTCACAACCACTATTCCTCTTGCCCGGGAGACCCGAAACTGAGTTCGAATTGACGGTGCCAAAAGCTAAGGCCACGGAATTTCCCTCGAGATGATTGGGATGGTGCAGTTATGCGGCAATTGTTTGAAGAAGAAGTCCAGTGCCGGACCTGATTGATCTCGGCTCGGTCGAGATGATAGCGGCAATTGAGAAAGGAAAACAAAAACGGCCAGCCAGTTCAGTCATGAGGCCACCAATAACGATGCCGCTAAGGAATTGGGAAACTCTCTCGGGCCCGTCCGCGACCAAGGAGGAAATGATCACCAAGCTTGGATTGGTCCCCGTCCCTTTGTGTCAATCTAGGACAAGTCCTCCCGAGTCTCTCTTTGTTAAGATCGAGTCTCTAGGGTCGTCCAGATGGCCTTACGCTGAAGACTACGAGTGCAGCAAGCCTTTGTATTCCCTTTCGTTTTCAATGAAATGACGAACCTTTACGAGTATCCCTTGATTGCCACTTTAACTAATGATGAATTAAGTAATAAAAAAATTTTTAATAATAATTCATTAGATAAAGAAAAGCAGACACATTAAACAAAAAAAAATCAAACAACAAAAAAAAAAAAAATCTTTAAGCGGAGTTGTGCAGGGAAGAGGAAAATCGAGCCCCAGTGCCGAAGAGATTTTGACGAGTGTGAATTTGGGAGCTGCGGAAGAGCCTAAAGAGACGCGGATTGGTCATTTCTTCGAAGGAAGTGGAAAGGATGCTGCAAAATCCTACAAAATCCTCAATTCAAAGAAAGTTGCCCTCTTCATCAAAGAAAACATCATGTGCCGATACGGGTTGCCGGCCAGAAATCATTTCGAGATAATGGATCCCACTTCGAAGGGAATGTGACAAGTTCTTTGGCGAGAATTCCGAATAACCCGTCACAAGTCATCACCCTACGGGCCCCAAACCAACGGAGCCGTCGAAGCGGCAAACAAGACTCTGGAAAATATCATCAGGAAAATGGGTGTCCAAGGTAGAGATTGGCCGAGAAGTTACACACGGCACTGCGGGGCTACGAGAACATCGGTCGAACGGCAAGCGGGAAACACCTTTTGCCCTCACATACGGAATGGAAGCCGTACTCCCAATCGAGTGGAAATACCCTCGCTCATTATCTTCTTTGGAAAGCGAATCAGCGAGGTCGAATGGCTCCCGAGTCGCCATGGCAATTGGCCCTACTAGATGAACGCCGGCGAAGGCCATGGAACACATCAGGGCCTACCAAGGAAGAATGGCTAGAGCCTTCGACAAGAAAGTAAAGCATCGGGAGATCAGAAGGTGATCTCGTTCTAAAAGAAAAGCCCCGATCCGTATCAACCCTCTCGGCAAATGGGAGCTTTGTATGGGTCGGGCCATATGTCGTCCGGAAGATCTTCTCGGAGGAGCCATGCAACTTGCGGACCTCGACGGGAATCCCTTTGTACACCCAGTGAATGGTGACAAGGCTGCGCGAGATACTACGCGTAAAAAAAAAAAAAAAAAAAAAAACAAAAAAACAAAAAAAAAAAAAAAAAAAAACAAAAAAAAGAGTGCTAAAAGAGTAATACCCAACTAGGTTAGAAACCCGAAAAGGGCGGCCTAGGTAAAAAACGGAGTTGCACCAAAAAAAAAACCAACAAAAAAAATTCAAAAAAAAAGAGTGCTAAAGAGTAATACTTGACTAGGTTAGAAACCCGAAAAGGGCGGCCTAGGTAAAAAACGAGGGTTGCACCAAAAAAAAACAAACAAAAAAAAAACAAAAAAGAGTTCACCGGTTTGAACTACGAAGACTGAGCTCCTCAAAATGAGGGAACGTGGCGGCGAGGAAACGGTTCGGTCTAAAGCACAAATAAAAGCCATACTTTGGCATCAATACAATTGATCGAGACCATGAAAGCGTCTCGAAAAACTCTAAAGCAATTCAAATATTCATTACAAGTTAAAAGCTCTTTGATGAGTCTAAGCCCGATTCATTCCTACAAGCGGCAGCTTTGCTAAAGGAAAACTAAGATACATAATCAAACTAATGTGTACGTCATGGCAGAAAGGGATACTTGGAAACCTCGGAGTCACTCCAAGCCACTCGTCTTGGCCTCTCCCTTCTTCTTCCCCCTCAGGAGTCTTTCTCTTACGAGCCAGGAAAAATGTCGGTATTCCTCCTACCAAGCTCTGGTATAGGAGCAGGGTCTATCAAACCGGCCTCTGTCGGGGCCTTAGTAGCCCTAGCGTCATCCCTCCATCTCTCGTAGCCTGTAAGGCGTTTAATGGCGCGATGAGCCACTCCTCTCAATCTCTTGTCTGGCCCTCGTCGAAGAACTCGATCAAGGGTCTCACGCACCCACAATGAGTAAGAAAGCAGGCTGTGGCCCTCACCTTCGAGCGGAGGACTGGTCTCTCGAAGGAGGGGCGGCGGGCGACCTCGGTCCATTAGACGCGCGACAAGAATGAGGCTTACGTCAGAGACGAGGATAGCTCTACGAGCTACTGAAGGTGGGCCCGTACGGGAGAGGATGGCGCTGGGGCTACCAAGTGAGTGGCTAGCAGTGGTTTGATAGATCCTTTGAGCCATCTGACCCCGAGCAGGAGGAAAGGTCTGACATTTTCCGGTTCGAAGAAGAAAGACTCGGAGGGGAAGAAGAAGGAGAGACCGATGCAGTGGCTTGGAGTGACTACGAGGTTTCCAAGTATCCACTTTCTTGCCATGGCAGGACACGTTAGTTTGATTATGTATCTTAGTTTTCCTTTTAGCGAGGTTGCCGGTTGTAGGAATGAATCGGGCTTAGACTCATCAAAGAGCTTTTAACTTGTAATGAATATTTGAATTGCTTTAGAGTTTTTCGAGACGCTTTCATGGTCGATCAATTGTATTGATGCCAAAGTATGGCTTTTATTTGTGCTTTAGACCGAACCGTTTCATTTGCCTACGTTCCCCTCATTTTGAGGAGCTCGGGTCTTCGTAGTTCAACCGGTGAACTCTTTTTTGTTTTTTTTTTGTTTGTTTTTTTTGGTGCAACCACTGTTTTTACCTAGGCCGCCCTTTTCGAGGTTTCTAACCTAGTTGGGTATTACTCTTTTAGCACTCTTTTTTTTTTTTGTTTTGTTTTTTTTTGGTGCAACCTGTTTTTACCTAGGCCGCCCTTTTCGGGTTTCTAACCTAGTTGGGTATTACTCTTTTAGCACTCTTTTTTTTTTTTGTTTTTTTTTTTTTTTGTTTTTTTTTGTTTTTTTTTTTTTTTTTTACGCGTAGTATCTGCGCGGCTTGTCACCATTCACTTTGGGTGTACAAAGGGATTCCCGTCGAGGTCCATGCAAGTTGCATGGCTCCTCGGAGAAGATCTTACGGGCGACATATGGCCCGACCATACGAGGCTCCCATTTGCGAGAGGGTTGATACGGGTGGGGGCTTTTCTTTTAGAACGAGATCACCTTCTCGGATCTCCCGATGCTTTACTTTCTTGTCGAAGGCTCTAGCCATTCTTCCTTGGTAGGCTCGGATGTGTTCCATGGCCTTCGATCGGCGTTCGTCTAGTAGGGCCAATTCGTCATGGCGACTCTGGAGCCATTCGACCTCGTTGATTTGGCTTTCCGGCGGTATACGGAGCGAGGTATTTCCGGCTCGATTGGGAGTACGGCTTCCATTCCGTATGTGAGGGCAAAAGGTGTTTCCCCGTTGCCGTTCGGCGATGTTACGTAGCCCCGAGTGCCAGTGTAACTTCTCGGGCCAATCTCTACGCCTTGGACGGCCATTTTCCGGATGATATTTTCCGAGTCTTGTTTCTTTGCTTCGACGGCTCCGTTGGTTTGGGGCCTGTAGGGTGATGACTTGTGACGGGTTATTCGGAATTACGCGGCAACTTTGTCACATTCCCCTTCGAAGTGGGATCCATTATACGAAATGATTTCGGCCGGCAACCCGTATCGGCACATGATGTTTTCTTTGATGAAGAGGGCAACTTTCTTTGAATTGAGGATTTTGTAGGACTTTGCGAGCATCCTTTCCACTTCCTTCGAAGAAATGACCAATCTGCGTCTCTTTAGGCTCTTCGCGGTTCCCAAATTCACACTCGTCAAAATCTCTTCGGCGGCTTGGGCTCGATTTTCCTCTTCCGACAAACTTTGCTTAAAGATTTTTTTTTTGTTGTTTGATTTTTTTTTGTTTAATGTATGCTTCTTTATCTAATGAATTATTATTAAAATTTTTATTAATTAATTCATCATTAGTTAAAGTGGCAATCAAGGGATACTCGGAAAGGTTCGTCATTTCATTGAAAAACGAAAGGGAATACGGTGCTTGCTACGGACTCGTGGTCTTCGGGCGTAAGGCCGTCGGACGACCCTAGAGACTCGATCTTAACAGAGAGAGGCGGGAGGACTTGTCCTAGATTGACACAAAGGGACGGGGTACCAATCCAAGCTTGGTGATCATTTCCTCCTTGGTCGCGGACGGGCACGAGAGAGTTTCCCAATTCTTTAGCGGCATTGCTATTGGTGGCCTCGTGACTCGGGAAGCTGTCTTTGTTTTGTTTTCCTTTCTCAATTGCTGCTATCATCTCTTGGGTGAGCCGAGATCAATCGGAGTCGGCACCTGGACTTCTTCTTGAACAATTCTTTGCATAACCGAGACCATCCCAATCATCGAGGAAATTCCGTGGCCTTAGCTTTTGGCCTTTGTCAATTCGAACTCGGGTTTCGGGTCTCCACAGGCGATAGGAATAGTGGTTGTGAGCTTCTCGGCTGTTCCACCGGAGTCGAGCACGCCTCTGAAGGTATACTCACTCTTCATGGTAGTGGTAGCCCCGGGTATCTTGGGTAGGTCCGGGGAACATTCTACGGACCGGGTTAGCCTTGGTTCCCCTGAACTTGTTGAGGCTATCCTGTAGCTTTAGCCATCCTTAGTAGGAGTGGGCTCTGTGATGTTTCTGGTTGTGTGGGACCCTTTACAAAGTAGTCGGCCAAATTAGAGTGAAGGGGAGAGATTTAGGGTTGTCGGCGGGATCTTTCTGTGGCGGCTTCAAATCTCTTTCCCTTTGCGGTGTCCAGCTGGGGAGGCCTCATATCCCGGGCCGTGGCGAGTATTGTCCTTTCACTTCGATGAGTTTGAAAGTTCCTTGTTGGCGCTTCCCAGGCCAGAGGCCGGGTAGATAGCTCATTTTTCTCATCATTTTCAAGACCGGTGGGATTTTATCCCAGTGACCGTCGAGATCTATGTTGCACACTTGGGCCTTGGGAGGCTCGGCCAGTGAAGCCCGTTAGCATGTGACCTTCCTCGTCATGTTTGATTTCAGAATAGGTATTCCGCCCGTATACAGTGCCCTCTAAAGTGACTAAATCCCGTAAATGGTCGTCGAGATCCCCATTCGAGGCAATTTCACACCTTTGGTGGAGGCTTGAGGCGACCCCTTTGACTTGGTGCGGCCGAGGTCTTCCCAACGGAGGGCATTGAAAGTAATCGGGATGTCGATAACCTGGAATTCCACGGTATCAATTTACATCCAAACCGAGAGGTCTAAAGTAGCAACTCAGGGAATTTGCTCGGGATGTTGAGTCGTAAGCTTTATTTGTGAGAAGAAGGCTTCAAGTACGTAGTCTTGATATCAAGCAAGCTCATGATCTTTCTTTGGAAGAATGTTCATTAGGACCCATTATCAACCGGGACCCGAGGAGGCGTCGTTCATCCAGTGGGTGTGATGAAGAGAGGCTCATTATGATCGGCCCCAAATTGAGGAGGTCGAGATACGTGAAAGTGATTATGTTCCCGTAGTGGATGTTTCCAATCAGTGTACCACATCATCGGGAGTAGCATCAATAGGCACGAGTGCGAGCCGGAGCTTTCTTCCGGCTTCGGCTTATGGGGATAAGGCGAAGTGAGTAGAGACCGAGAGGAAATGTTGGCTGTGTTTGCTTCAAGCTGGTGAGCACGGGATCCTCTTTTCGAGTGCAGGTTTCGGTTTGTCTTAGCATAGGGCGGCGATCTTCTTTTGGTGCTTGATACGTGGCCTTCTTATACGCCTTGGGATTTCCTTGGAAGATGCGCCGGATCGGGTTAACGATTAACTTCCTCATCGGTCGTCTCTTGGTGGATTTCTTGATCTTTGCCCGAATTGATGGGAGCCACTTTTGGCTATTGGCCATTGGTTACGACGGAGTCTAGTGACGGTGAGGGGTGAGCATCTTGGCTCCTTCTGGCGGCCACTTATAAGCGCTTCCCAAGTTCTGGCTTTGAGTGCAGGGTTGTGTTTTGCCCCTTGGATGGCCCTGAGCTAGGGCGTCCTCCGATTCATTCTCATGGCCGGCCTTGCTCATTGTTATCATGCAACAAGAGTCGCTATTGTCGGGGCTTGGCGGTTTGCCGATTTCTTCCCGGTATAGTGTAGCCATTCTTGTTCCTTTACGTAATATTCGAGTGGAGATGATTATAGCATTACGTGTGGGAGGAGCGTCGGGTATCATGCCGGTTTCGAGGACTTCTCTGAGAGAGTGAAATACATTCCGGGAAAGTGATTTCCTCTCGGGTCACCTTGACAAGAATTGTTACTTTGCTTTCGGGCGGGTTTGATCGACAATAGTGATTTTCTCATTGGAGAGGATGGGAGTCGATCTCCCTCTTTCTAGCGAATCTTCAACTATTCGCTTAGACGGGATACCCGAAAACCCTTTCCCCCAAAGCATGGTAGCGGTGTTGAATTCTAAGACATCCACGTGCTCGAGATCCATGAAACTTCATGGCCTTCGTGTCCTCGGTCTCGTATTCGTCTTCCGAAGTTTCTTCGTTGTCGCTTCTTGATAACCGGCCATTGTGCACAGCTCCCGTGGGCTCATTTACGGCATGATTGTTCCAGATTGTTTCCGGATCGGGGCCTCGGTCGACTCTTCGCTCTCGTCATCATCATCGTCATCGTCATTATTTGTCATCGGAATCGTCTTCCCATACCACGGGGATATCGGTGAGAGAGCGACGGTCAAATCTGTTAGGGGAAGAGGGGTGCGTGCGGCCGCGAAGTTGTCATATGCTCCCATTCCGGAAGTGATGGTAAGCTGCGATTCGGCTTCTCCTCCCGAAATTGCGGGGGAAGAGTGAGAGGGTGGCACGTATTTGACACCGGAGTAGGATATAGAAGGAATCCTCCTCTTCGATTCTTCACTGTTCTCGGGATCATATTCGGGCTCTCCCAAAGCCAATTTGCGAAGTGTACTAGCTCCGGATGCTCTTCGGCCTCTTTCTTGATAAGCCCCGATACGGGTGCTCGCGGAAACTTTCTTGCTCGATCTTTCTTATTTGTTCTAACCATCTTGTATAAATAGTTCTTTCATGTTACGAGCGGAACGGCCCCGGTTCTTCGGTATCGGCCTTCCCTTCACCCGAAAAATAGCGGGCCTCGTATTCTTGCAAGGAGTCTCGACATGAGACCAAGATGGGTCGATTCGTTCGATATCCTCGAGGCGAGGGGAATCCGGGTCGGGATCCTCGACGAGGTTGGCCACGGGTATTTGGGGACCTTCATCGGCATCTTCATGGTCATGCGAAGATTCTCCGCATTCAATCATATTCACACGATTATGGTTCCGTGGCGTGATTTTTGGCTGTGTTGGGCCCCTCGGGGCCTTCCAACTTTCCTTGCTCTATTAGCCCACTGGATTGCCTTTTTCGAGTGAAGCGGTGTCGATCGAGATGTCAGTGAGCTTGATGAAAGGCACAATACTTTGTAGTATCCACGGGAGCATTCGGATTTACGGGTTGGAAATTCTCCAAAGGCCGCGGCAAGCCTTCTTTCACCGAGTCCCTAAAGATGTCATTCGGGGGCATTCCAAAGTTTTCGAGATTTATGACCCGCGATGCAGGCTCGGCCGGTTTCTGGGAGCAAAAGGAGTCGTGTTATTACATTCTGTCCCGCATAGTTAATCATTTCTTTGCCTTTAGCGGGAGCGAGGCGGTGTTTGCGGGAGGAGCCCGATATACGTGGCGGAGTGCGGCGGCCGGTTGCGGTGTAGGCCTTTTCAAACTTAGGCTGCGAGTTAACCATGGCCCGTAAGTACGAGTATGGGAAGTGGCGAGGAGGCTCTCGAATGTGGTTTCAAGCATGGCTGGAAGATGTCCAGATTGTTCCTCTTCGGAAGGAGGGATGGCCATTTCAGCGAGTTTCGAGATTCCACCGCTTGTAAAAGTCCCCAACATTCTCATCGGGGCCGCTTTGTTGTTTGTAGGTCAACCCTATTTGTTTCCCATTCCAAGTTGGCCTTATATTTTTACGTGAAGGCATTGGTGATTTGGTCCCATGTGGCCACGGCTTCGGGTTTCAAACGGAAGAACCACTTTAAGGCCTTTGGACTTCAAGGATAGGCTGAAATAGTCGGCCCAGTGGCGATTGGTACATCCTTTGGCTTTCATCGCCAAGGTATACGTGTCCAAATGGGTTTTCGGACATGCGGTTCCATCAAAGAGATCCAGATTTGGCATCACGAATTTGTGGGGCAGGGGAACAATGGAGTCAGTGCAGTAGGCGGAAGGCGGACTTCTTGGCGATCGGTTCGGCAATCTGCGCTTTCATTTCCTTGTGTTGTTCCATGAACCGAGGCCGGATGAGGGTCTTGTGGCGGAACCATGGCATTCAAGCTAGTGGGTGAGCTAGAGAGAGGAGCTACCAGCTGGAGGCGGGCGGGTGGAGGAACGGCCGGTCGGGGACGTAGGTGAAAACTGTCACAGGGGTGAGTTACCACAGGGAGCATGAGTAGGAGCACGAGCAAGGGTAGAACCTTGCGGCTTCTTTGTGGATTTTCAGCGGCAAAGTAGGTGGGGGCAGCCCGATGTAGCCGGATAACTTGGATTTCAGTGGGGCCGTAAGTAGGCTTGAGTGCGGGCTGCTGTCCGGATTGTTGAATTGCATGGGCCTTGTGGTGAAGGTGTGTAACCGGGAATGCTGCGGTCTGGTGATTCGGATGACAGGGATGGAGGCTTGGTAACCCATAGAAGTACGAGTGAGGAATGGATTTGTGTGAGGAGCGGGTGAACTAGTACTGTTACGAGGAGGGGCTCACGGCGTGGTCCAGAACCAAGTTGTGGCGGCATTCCGAGCTGTGGGTTTATTCTTTGTGAAGGTCCGGATTGATCGGTTCCGAAGCGAGGAGGATCCCGATCAGGCTGTGGCATTCGAGATAGCCCCAACCATGAGAAGACATTCCGTGCGATTTTGCCCCAGTGATTTGTGCCGTCGAGCTGCATGGATCCGGTGGTGCGTGGTTGGGGAGGCTGGGTGACCCGAAAATCGAGGAGCATGGGTTACGGTAGTGGCACCATAGGAGGTGGGTGGCGGCATCTACTGGTGTAATCGGGCGGCGAGAGTGGGGTTGGCATCCTCGTCTTCTTCCACGGTGAAGGTGCCATCCGGATTGAGGCGCGGCCGAGCCGTGACTCTTAATAGCCTCCATAAAGTTTGTTTAGTGCTTCTGTCGTAACCTCATACGTTACGCTAGCGATTCCCTTTGTTGCTCTGTGCGAGGGTCCGGGAGGCGGAGTGACGTTATCCCCATCATTACCGGGCGATGCGAGACATTACGAAACCGGAGTTGGAACAAACGGCGAAGGCGACGATGCGCTTGACTCTTCCCAGCGATCAAACGGTGACCGGTGCCGAAACCAAGCTTTGTGCGGAGGCTGGGGAAAGGACATGAAGGTTCGAGATGTGCAGGAATGGAAGGAGGGTAGGTGTTTGGACTTTAGGCTCATGCAACATGCGGTTATTTGTTCACGTTTACTTAAAACATGTTTTATTAACCTAATCGGTTGGAAAAGATTGCTCTTCTTTTCGCAAACTACTCGATTCTGGATCGGTGGGCCCCGTCACTACGTCTATAAGCCCCTCGTATTCCACACGTATTTCGACCTCCCGGGGTGGGCGGCCCGGGCGAGGTCCTATAGGGCAAGCGGGTCCCACCGACCGAAAGAAAAACGATCCTAGAAGTCGGCGGGTAATCGAGTCTTAACGAGCATTCGATGTAAATTACGGACAAAGGCGACGTCGAGTCAAGATCGTGTCAGAGCTCGACGAAAAGTCGGCATGATTTGGAGCGATAAATGTCACGATTGATCTTGACTTGTCGTCGGTTAAGCCGTAATTAGGCATGGAATAACCGTTAATCCTTGATGACTCGGTGTCAATCTTTGGGAGTCGAGTGTATAATTTGTGCCGATCGAGCCGAAGTCAAGGCGCCGGTCAATATCTTGGTCAAAGTCTGCGGCGGAAAACCGGCGAGAACTTCGGCGGATTAGCGGCTGATTAGGGACCCGAGAGATATTGAGTCGGTATGCCGACAAAGGCTTGAAAGGAAAGGTCTATACACGGACGGGGCATGACACGGACCCGGACTAAAAACCAACCGGGTCTCGGACAAAGTGTGTCACGGACAAGTGCATGGTCGACACGAGGCTCCGTGGGATGTTTGGGTAGTCTGTGCTCATCAGAGGCGTAATAAGACCAAACGGACCGCGACAAGGATTTCCCGGGTTAAGGACGTAGTGTGCGGTGTACGGTCACGTGCGCGTAGTGTGCAAAGCGATCTATATTCTTTTACGAGTAAAATAGAGATTTTTTTATGTGTCTTAAAAATATGATGCATGATTTTTTGGAAATTTTCTTTTTTTTTGAAAATCCTTTTTTTGAATTTTTTTTTGAAAGTTTTAATGAGCACATAAGCACGAAAATTCCGACGAGTTAGGGACATTATTCCGACAGTCAAAATTTTGACTTTCTCCGAGGCGGCCAAAACAACATGAAAAGCGTGCAAAAATCAACACACACACGAAAATGATTTTCAAAGCCGGGACGGAAGCTTGACCCTCAAAAGCTTTTTTTGAAAACGGTGATACCGGTGCGTGGGATTGTTAGACCACAATTTATCCCCGACTCGTGTTAGGAGGCGATAACGGGAAATTTAGTGGTTTCCACCAATATACCGAATACCATTTTTTATTAAAAAGCTTAGTCCCAGGAGTCGCCCTTTGTAACGATGTGTTGCCTTTTTCGCGGGAAAAATTCGATTTTTGCGTTTCTTTGAAAAACCAAATAAAACCGGAAAAACGAATTCGCCACGCCATTTTAATTTTGAAGGGCAAAACTTTGAAAAAGCCCGAGATCAGAGATTTAGGTTCGGAGGTCATGTTACGCGTCGGGAAGGACGTTAGTGTGCACCCGACGCGCCTCGTAAAACGAGTCTTCCAAGCTGAAAATCATTTGTGTGTGTGTGTGTGTGTGTGTGTTTTGGCCAAAATAAGTTGAAACTGGAAAAAGTAAAAATTGGGATGTCTTTTTAAGACTTTAAACTGATCCCATGATTTTTGGAGAATTTTTGGTTTGAGATTTGGTACTCAAAAAACCTTTTGAAGTTGAGAAGTCACTTCTGCCAGAAGAAAATGGCAGCAGACACCTGATTTTGAAATGGATTCAAGGGTCCTAAAACTTCATAATCTGGATGAACTCAGAGAATGAAAGTTTCTCTAGACTCCTTGAATAAACTTTGTGTGAAAGAAATTTCCATTTTGGAGAAGATTTGAGGGGTCAAAACCTTCTGGAAACCTCAGATATGAGATCTGGATTCCCAGAAGCTGATGAACTAGCCTCTGAAAGAAAAATTGAAAAGAGGAGTTTTACTCACCCAAAAAATAAGGTAAAAATATGTCTGGAAAGCTCTGGATGTTGGCTACAAAAAGTGTTTTGTAGTCAACACCAAATTCCAAGTTCATCTGTGTCCAAAAATTAAGACCATGGACTGAGGTCTGAGAAAATTGCTACTGGACAGCAACTTCTCAAGAAAGAAAATATGATTTTAATGGGGGTTTTGCATCCATGCTTGTCCCCATTTCCCTAGGTTTTGGTTAGTGATCACTAGACATTTTAGTGGTGAATCAACTATACCAAACCATCCTTGGGGTACATTAGGACTAAGCATTTCATTTGCTTGGGGAGGGGATTTTACCCTTTGAAATCAAGATTTAGTGCTTGAAAATGGTTTTAGGGTTTTGAAAGTGCATTTTTGCAAGTAAGAAAGAAAAGCTTTGAAAATAATGTTGATCTTTGTAGAAGATCATCCATGGAGATGGTCTTCCATGGTGATCTTCTTAGATCTAGAGAAAGGAGATGAAAGAACTACATTTTGTAGTTTGAAGATGCATGCATGGATGAGATTTAGGGTTAGGAAGAAGAGGGTTTACCAATCTTCCTTGTGTTCTTGAGTGTTTGGCTTGAGTGTATGAGTGTTTAGGGCTTGAATATGAGAGTGAGTGGATGAGTATGAGTTGGGAAAGATTGGAAAGAAAAATGTGACAATTCTTGAGAATTCTCACATTTTCTCTCTATATTTCGCGAGGAACTTCGTTGCTATTGTGTTCTTCCTCCCTTATTTTTGTGGCTGGAGGGCTCAATTTATAGCCCTCCTGAAAATGCAAAGGTATCCGCGCGGACAAGGTCGATGGCGTGCCTTGTTCATTAATTACGGCTCCGGCCTTAGACGGGAAGAATAAAAATTCAAAAAACCAAATTAACTTGACGGTTTTGTGTTTCCAGCCTTTCTATTTATGGTTTTATTCTTTTGTTTTGCTTTTTAAGATGCTTTTCTTGGTTTAACTTCATTTGGCAATGCCCATTCTACCCTCCCTTTGTTAGAAATGTTAGGATAGTTAGGAATTGTTAGAAATGTTATAACTTTCGTTAATTTTATAACGAAAATTCTAACAAGCTCAAATTGGAGCACTTACAGCGACAAAAACAGAGAAGGCTCAGTGCAAAAGAAAACGGAGAAACGACAAGTTGCTAAATCAAAAACAACAATAAACTCATACCTCCAAAGCGAAGTCAAAATGTGCCAATGAATCGGCTACACCCTGCTTAAACCGGTCCAAAGAGAAGTAGAGCTCGGCCCAAGCTGCCTCGCCCCGAAGCAATATCACGAGACCTATCCGGGTCAATCAAGCTCTCCAACAAAGCAAAGGGAGCCGCGGTCGCGTGGTTCGAGAACAAAGTCTCGGACAGTGCATACCACACAAAGGAGCGCGCCAAGCTGCTCCGCCGTCACACTGGCCGGTACCCGGATGTAGGCCCAATCTTTGGACGTGATCCTCGGCTCCACATCGCTATACGCATGCCCAGGCCCTGCGAGGACGAGGCTCAAAGCCCGGCGGCTCGGTCAACACCACATCGAGAGATCATATCTCTCCACCGTACCGACCCTCCTTTGAAGGAAAGCCCGGTAATCGCAGCAAAATCGGTCGGCGTCACCGTCACCTCTCCCCGGCTCGGATGGAAGGTGTGGGTGGTATCCCGCGGTACTCGAAAGGCCAAGGAAGACGCTCTTGTTCTTCCTCGTATCGTAAACTCCGGCCGGGTTCTCGACGAACACCCCGGGCCGGAAGCGTAGACCGGCCTCCTAGGACTCGGCCTACCGTCCACGTAAATATCAGGCATCCATTGCCGCGGCTCAACCAATGACCTCGAGCGACCCCCGAGTCTTCATCCTCTTGGCCTTCCCGGCCATAAGCCCCGCATCCTGCAGGTAAACACAGCAAAGGTACGTCAATCACAGTACTTAATATAAAACACACTTTCACATATAACCCGTCACAAAACACGGCACATGTCACATTTTTTCAAATAAATTGTCACTACACGACAAACTTTTCTCATAATGTACATACATAAATAGCATACGGTACAAAACACTAAAGCATGCATTTCATTAGAGAGGCACTTTATTTTCACAAATAAGAGCTAATCTCCACATTCTGCACAAAATACACATACCCACAATTTTTACATGTCCATTTTCAACAATTCATCAAGAATTTCACAAAAAGGCATAAAATAATAACAAAAAAATTCAAAAAATGCGAAAAACTAAAACCTAGTTCTAGCATTCAAAAATTCGAGCAGGGAATCAAAACGGAACAGATTTCTTACCTCCCCGACGTTCGTAGAGCGACAATTGTGCACCTCCGGATTCGGATACAAGACATCCGGGTTCTTCGAAGATGGAACGAACGAAATCCAATTCCTTTGAAGCTCCATCCGTTGCTCGACCACCTCTTGACTGCGTTGACGACGACTCCTTCGAGATCCTTCGGCCATGGCAAGCAATTCAAGCAAAAATCTTTGATTTTGGTTAACAATGGAGGATTTTCTCCTTTTCTCTCTCTCACGGTTTACGCTGGAAGAAGAAGGAATGGGGAAGGGCTCGGTCATTTAAACACAGTCAAAACACAGGAGCCCATAAAAACCAAAGTGGTCCGTACGGACCTCTTTTTTAACCGGAGGTGGTCCGTACGGACCTCTTTGCAAGGGTGGCCAAATTACTTTCACCGCCCTTATAATCTTTGCCCCCTGGCTGTACCTAAGGCCTTTTCCGGCAAATCCCGAGTGCGGAGAATGGTCCCTAACCCTTCAATTGACCACCGGCCGTCGGCGTAAGACCGGTCCTCGCCACTTCAACGGCGGCAAATCAATCCGGCCGTCAACGTAAGACCGGTCCTCGCCCTTCAGCGGCAAATCAATCAATCCGGCCGTCGGCGTAAGACCGGTCCTCGCCAGCTTCAACGGCAAATCAATCCGGCCGTCGGCGTAAGACCGGTCCTCGCCACTTCGACGGCAAATCAATCCCGGCCGTCGGCGTAAGACCGGTCCTCGCCAGCTTCAACGGCAAATCAATCCGGCCGTCGGCGTAAGACCGGTCTCGCCACTTCAACGACAAATCAATCCCCAGGCCATCAACGTAAGACCGGTCCTCGCCATTCAACGGCAAATCAATCCCGGCCGTCAACGTAAGACCGGTCCTCGCCAGCTCCAACGGCAATTCAACCACTTCGCTCAACGGCAATTCAAGAAGGAGCCAACACCTCCCAAAGCACGAATCCCGAGGCACGAGACGCCTCCAAGACGCCGACGGCAATTCAAGAAGGAGCCAACACCTCCTAGCACAAATATCGAGGCCTGAGAGCCTCCAAACGGCGGCTCAGCGACAACTCAACCAACGGCCTCGAAGGAGGTCCGAAGTCATCTTCCCAACGAGAAAAGGGCCCTCTGAGGTCACACATCCCCAACAATTCAAGCACCGTGAGTCGGATGTAAGCCCGAACTTCGCCCACTTCAACGGCAACGCAAGCACCGGCCATCAAAGTAAGCCCAAGCTCCTCCCCAACAAGTCGAAAGGGAAGTCATACAAGGCTGCATATCTCAAAGAAGCCATCATCCTTGCCCGCTCAGCGGCAAAACAAGCACAAGAAGGAGCCAACACCTCCGAGTACAAGTCCCAAGGCACGAAGCGCCTCCCAACGCCAAATGGTGGAAGCAATCACCGGTAGTCATCCTTGCCCACTTCAACGGCGGCTCGAAGCACCGGCGGTCATCGTAAGTCCAACCTTCTACTCAACATGCAAAAACAAAGGCATCTACGCCTCTCGAAGCACTGGCGGCCACGCCTCCACTGGCTGCGGCTAGAAGACGATTCAAAGTCCTCGCGCATTACATCAAGCTGCGGCTAGAAGACGATTCAAAGTCCTCGCGCATTACATCAAGCTGCGGCTAGAAGACGATTCAAAGTCTCGCGCATTACATCAAACTGCGGCTAGAAGACGATTCAAAGTCCTCGCGCATTACATCAACTGCGGCTAGAAGACGATTCAAAGTCCTCGCGCATTACATACAACCGCCGCCAGATGACGATTCAAAGTCCTCCAGCGTGGCACCCACGACCACCGCCGAAGACGATTCAAAGTCCTCCGGCGTGGCACCAACCGCAATCGAAGACGATTCAAGTCCTCGCTCTATCTCCGCCCGAGGAAGGCCTTAAACCACCCGATTAGGAAAATCGTAAAATTTCCATCCCGGGACACCGCCACGTCCTCACAATTGACCTCGGCGGTCACCGCATCTTAGGACACCACCCCGTCCTTATCACGACCTCGGCGGTCACACGACACTTCGGGGCACCACCACGCCCACATACGCTCCACAAATTCACGACCTCGAACTACGACCGGGCTTGATTCCCGCCGAGGATACGTAGGAATCCTATCACGGGGTCCGGCCGTCGACTGTGCGGTCGCCCACGGGACATCACCACGTCCGCACACGCCGAGTCTTAGTTAGAGGACCGGCTCACGTCCTCGTACACTGACACTCACCCCACACACGAACTACGATCGGGCTTGATTCCCAGCTAGGGATACGTAGGAATCCTATCGCGGGTCCGGCGGCCCAGGCACCTAAACGGTCACCAACGGGACACCGCCATGTCCTCGCGCGGACCTACACGGTCGCTTCTCTCTCGGCACGCGATCCGGATCAGGACCCTTATCTTATCGACGACCCCACTTCTTTCATAAGTGACGTCGCCGGGGGCTTCTGTAAGTACCCCGATCTGGATCGCTCTCTCCGTCCCAAGATACGACAAAACCAGAGGCAAACTTCCGGAGGTCATAACTCCTTCATACGAACTCCGATTGAGACGTGCCATATATGGTTGGAAAGCTCTCGGCGAGCTAGCTTGCCATCACATTCACAAGAGCATGGAAAGTCCGTACGGACCTCTTTGCATGCCAAAAGGTCCGTACGGACCTCTTTGCACCAGAACATAATCATTACGAAAATCCCCCAAAGTCCACGAGATTCCCTCAAATCCGGAAATCTATAATTACCTAAGAGGTCCGTACGGACCTCTTTGCGATTTTCCTACACTATAAATAGAGGGCTCCCCTCCCTCATTTTTCACACCTCCCTCTTCTCTCTTCCTCCCTTAGCCTTCGGCTCCCCTCTAAGTCCTCTCGAGGCACTCCCGGCCCCTTTCGGATCCTTCCGAGGCCTTCCGAGCTCCCTTGTGGTGCTCAGAAGCCTCCCCGAGCGCTCCCGAGACGCTCCCGCGCTGCCCGAGGCACTCTCGAGGTACTCTGAGGCCCTCGTGGTACTCCGAGGCCTTGCACAGTCTTTCCACGGTGTCCGGCTCTTTCAGAGTCAAACCGACGATCCCAAACCACGCCGAAACTACGCCCGAGTGACTCACGCCACCACAACGCACGCCGAACCTCTGCCCGAGTGATCCCGACGATCCCCACGCACGCCGAACCTCGCCCGAGTGATCCCGGACGATCCCCACGCACGCCGAACCTCTGCCCGAATGCGGCCTACAACCTCAACTCACGCCGAAACTACGTCCGCGGACAACCAGGTCCCTCCCGAAGCAATCCCGATCCGTGCGGAACGCTACTCCGACCTCAAACACTATTCCCCAGCGGAAGACAGACACGAACCAACATTGGTAAAACTTCCTTCCTATACTATTTCAATACATTTTCATACATAGCATACAATGTAGACATCCGATACATCATGCATTTTTAAAAGCACACACACACACACACAACATTTAAAAGATATTAGGGGTATCCGAAAGACTCGTTTTACGAGGCTACTCGGGTGAGCTCTAATATTCTAATATTCTCTTCTAGGGAGTCATCGACCTCAGAACTCAAAATCTCATCACACAAAAACAGTTTAAAATTATCTTTAAACTGATGCCCTTTTTCAATGTTTTGGGCTTAATAAAAACGGCGTGGCGACTCTACAAAAACAAAAACGGCGAGACACGTCGCTCCAACGCGAAAGACGCCAGATGCCGGGGCTGCGAAGCCTGCTCGAATCCGGGTAATTTCAACACCCCCTGCACATCTGTGCGCGAGAGAAAGAGTCTTTATGCCACACATTCATACCCCTTACAAAGTGTAGGAGTATTTAGACTTGTTAGATTTTACATTCCCATTCTCTGTAGGATAACCACATGTTCCCACTTTCAATCACTAAATTTGAGTCTTAATATATCATTTATCCATTAACCATCTTGGACAAATAAATATTTGATTTAAATGTTCTCATGAAATCGAACACAAACCCACATTCAATTTGATTATTTAACAAATAACACATTCAATTTAGTTATTTAACAAATAACCCTTTTTTTATATATAAAAAAAAGGAGTAGGTGATTATCTGATGATAAGGCCAATTACAATGGCTAACAAGAGACGAAAAAGTAGGGTGGGATAGGAAGGTGTAAATTTACTAGTTTTCTTTATATCTTTATATATAATATACTCCCTCCGTCCCACAATACTTGACACACATTTCTATTTTGGGCGTCCCACTGATAAGTCACACTTCCTAAAATGGCAAAAAATCTTTACTATTCCCTCCACTCATTCTCTCTCCTACATTATTTTAATACTCACAACACTATTATAATTTACTATTCTCTCTCCTACTTAACTATCTACACTCACAACACATCAACCTTTTTACTTTTTCTTTAATTCCCGTGCGGAACAGTAACTGTGTCAAGTATTACGGGACGGAGGGAGTATATTCCTTTCCATTGTAGCTTTATTTTAATGAATATTTTACACCTTCCCATCCCACCATACTTCGTATCTTGTTACACATTGTAGCTTTATTTTAAGGAATATTTTACGCAATAGCCCCACCCATCGTCTCTCTCTCTCTCTAATAGCCCACCCGTCATCTCTCTCTCTCTTTTGGGTTTTTTAGTCTATCTTTATACGAGTATATAAGAGGAATTGGTGGCAAAGCAGTAACATAAAACACAAACAACAATCGAAGACAAAAGCCGTAACATAAAACACAAACAACAATACATAAAAGTATTTATTATTGTCATCCTTACACTGTGTGTGTAGTGTGTGTTTTCTGTAAGAATGTTTTATGCATAGCTCATTTGGGTTACTTTCTTCTTGCAGGTTGTGACCTTCTGAAACTTCATCATCAATGGAGTCTCTGCGCCATGTTTGGACAAACAACTTATCATACCACTTTGCTGATGCTTTTGTAAGCTTCAGAACCTTCTTCTCGCCAGAGCAGCCTCTCCCAACCTTCAACAACCCTTTTTCCGGCATACGAACCTACTTCCCGGAGCAATTCAACGATGCTTTCGTAGGCATAAGAAGCTTCTTCTCGGGGCAGTTCAATAATGCTTTCGTAGGCATACGAAGCTACTTGTCGAGAGAACAACAAATCCCCCCTTCTCGGAATGCCAATCTCATCTTTATAAGTACTGCCCTCCTCAACTTTCTCCAACTAATGTCTCAAGGACAAGAAACTTCTCCGTTCCAAACTCACCCCAAAACTTTCAACATAGCTATTACTAGTCTTCTTCTTTACGGGTTGGCTTACGATGCTGATCAGAGGTTTTCTATGACCCATCCGTCTTCTGTTTGTGTGAATATTGCTCGTCGTGGGATGGTGATTTTTGGCTCATTGTTATTGGCGTCTTTGGGTTCGGTTTTCTTGCCACACAAAATTCAGCCACTTTTGTATGTGTTGTATGTGTTTGTTTATGCAGATGAGCTGCAAAGTTGGCTACAAAGAAGAGCCGTCGTCGAGTTTCCGGAGATTGAAAATGTTAGACTTCCAATATAAGTGGTGATTCTTGATATTCTGTTGTTGTAATTTCTATGTACAACCTTAAAATATTTTTTTTTCTTTTTCTTGTTTGCTCCTTTTTTTCTTGGTATATTCCAACAAAAAGTGTTACTTTTGACTATGTAAACTACTCGTATAAAACTTGTCACTATATTTTGAATTATCTTCACAATTGCCCATTGTACTTTGAGTTTATTTTGATGTTTTACTTCATTTTACTCCTTTACCCATTCATTTGGAATTTAAAAAATATTTTGAAAAAATTGATTTTTAATAGAAAAAATCATAAACATGTTGTTCTTGCTATTCACTTTCAAAATTTTAGTTTACAAAAAAATATAAAAAATTATAAAAAAAATGAAAAAATATATTTGAGACAGAGTTACTTGAAGCTAAAGTTTCAAAAGATCATTTATTTTAGGACAAAACAGGACATTCAATTCGAGACAGAGGGATAGATAGTTTAAATAGAATCCAACAGAAAAAATGGACAAATCTTACATTACTTGAGCATAATACTTGTCAATGATAATACCAATAAACTGAAAAATTGTCCTCATAAGTGAGGCTCCCATTCTTGCAAGAGAGTTTTGAGTTGTACCATTAAGGAACCAGAATAAAGTCAAAACTTTTAAGACAGCACAAGAACAAGAAAAAGTGTACAACAATTCACCCGGACACTTTTATTGAATTCATGTAATATTTCATTTTTTTCATTTAGGGTGTGTTATATAAAATTTTACTTTTCTAAAATGGCAAAAAATCTGTTGGAAATGGGTAACAAAAGTTAAGTTTGACTTGTCGTTGACCTAACTTTTTAACGGAGTTCGTTATTTGTTAACGAAGTAAGTTACAAAATGTACTCTACATTTAGTGTAGATTATGAAACTCATTTATTGTCTCAAAAACCATTTCCGGGTGAATGAGAAATTAATGACAAAAAGATTTGTAACTTAACGAGAGTTGTTTAAAGGGTTTTGATGTGGTTTGATGTGCTCGGCCGAGCAGAGTCCTTGACTCGGCCGAGCAGAGCATAGCAAATTGGCCAAGTCTCTGGACAAGCTTGCTCGGCCGAGGCATATGCCTTGCTCGGCCGAGCAGTGAGATTGACACGGCCGTGCGAGTTTCTTGACTCGGCCGTGCAGCTTGGCGCTCGGCCGAGCGAGTCCCTTGACTCGGCCGAGCAGTTCCTGAACAGGTGCCAATTCAAAAGAAAAGTTGTGCCTTTTCAAGGGAAAAGACACAAACCCCTTAACTCTCCTTATATACTTCCCCTCCGAATTTCAATTCATACATACAGTCATTTGAGCCACTCTACCTACATTTGAGATAGATTAACCAAGCATAATCATTTCATCTTGTTGCATTAAATTCCTTCAAGTCCAAAGTTCCAAACTTTCCATTATTCGTTAGAATTGTTAATTTAGTGTGCTCCTATTAACAATTAGAAGTCTTTTCATCTCACGAGAAGTTTGTCATCAACCGTAAGCACCTGTGCGGGACAAATACTTCTTACGAAAATTGTGTTAAACACAAGACTCGACTTTTGTGGTTTGTTTTTCAATTTCCGTTATATTTCTCGTTATCTTTCTCATCTCTCTTTGTTATTTCCTTAAGAAGCCTTAGTAAAAATCTCAACAATCGTAAGAAGTATTTGACGTTTCTTAAGGCTTTCCTACAATGGCAAGTGAGAAAGACACCTCCGAATCATCCGGGCTTACTCCCCCTCAAGGCGATGCAACGCTCAAGAATATTGCACCTCCTTCTTCTCACTCGGTTCATGGTGAGTGTAACGACCCTAACCCTAGACACCTATTTTAGTATCATATTATAAGGCTTTAAGATTATCTCATAACTATTTTAAATTACCATAATAAATCAAAGACATAGTAGAAGATTTAATTTCATTCCTTGGAATTTAGGGGCTTAAATGTTGAAATTGGAAAGATTTTTTATTTATAATGGATGGGGAGGGGCCATATCCCCTATTTTCCTCCCCTCCCTCTTCTTAGTCAAAGTCCCCTACCTTTTTCCCATACTCCTCCCCATACTTCTTCCATCACCTCCTTCCTAACCTCCCCATTTCCCTCATCATCATCTTTCATATATTTCTTCTTCATTTTCTCCATGGGAGAAACCTCCATAAATCCTTCCTTTTAAAAATGGTAGTAAATTCAATTCTTCTCCATTTGGCAATCCGATCGTACTTCCGTGTTCGGGGTGAAGAGGGGAGCTCATCAAGCTAAGAAGATCCTTAATCCATCCCATATTTGCTAAGTAAGTTATTATGACTTCCTTCTACTAATTGTTCACTTTATGTGTTATTTAATATGTTGTTGAAAGAAAAGATTTTGGGTATTTTTGGAATAATGTTATTTGGGTTAAAATGGTTTAATCAAGGTTGGAATGATTTTAGTTGTAAAATGGTGATCTAAGGTTGAAGGAGAAATTGTATAGAGTAATTATGAATGTTAATGAATTAAGAGTAAGTATTGAATTTGGGTTTTAGCCAATTTACTAGAATTAGAAAGTGAAGAAAATGGTTTATAAGAAATGGTTATATGTTAGAAATGAAATAAGGCTTTGATACTAAAGGATTTTGGGTTAATGTTGGAATGTATTGGAATACTTTCTTGGAGTGGAGAAATTGTTTAATAATCTAAAAATAAGATTTTTGTTCATGGAGGTTGATAAAGAAGAAAGAGTAAGATTTGAATGGAGATAGAAAGGTTAAATTGAAATGGGTAGTAAAATGAATAAAACCACTAAGGATTATCTATCTTATGTGATTAGGAATGATTTAGTATGTGATTGGTGAAGTTAGAAAGATCTTCCTAGGTTTACCCATAATAAGAAGGATTAATAAAAGGAAAAAGAAAATATGTGAAAAGGGGTTAGTGACCGGAGTATGGCTGAAAATCATCTTGGGCGGTCGCCCATGGGGATCTTGGGCGGTCGCCCATGTGTCCAGACCTTAGCCTTCATTTCTTTCCCTCTTGGGCGGTCGCCCCCATAGCTATCAAGCTAAACTTCTCGGTTACCAACAACGCAGCCGAATATGAAGCTTGCATAGCCGGTCTTGAAGCTGCCCTTAAACGGAATGTGGATGAATTGGAAGTGTTTGGTGACTCCCAACTGATAATTAATCAAGCCGCCAACAGACGGAAAACTACAGACCCGTGTCTCCAGAGGTATCATGCTTATATTGCAGAGCTCGTTGGCCAGTTAAAGGAAGTATCATTCCAGTTCCTGCCACGGGAAAAGAACAGATTCGCCGACGCACTAGCTACTCTGGCCTCCTTGGTGGAAATACCAGAGGGAAAGTCGATCAAGCCGTTCAGGGTCGGAAGGCGAGAAAATCCTGCATATTGTTGTGAAATAGAGATCGAGACCGTCGATGAGCCATGGTACAACAAGATCTTCCAGTATCTCAAGTACGGTGAAGCGTCCTTCCCTGTTGATAAAGAAGGAGACCTAAAAGGTGTTCATGCTAAAAGTTTGCAAGCTCTAAAAAGGCTATCAGCACAGTATGTTATACTTGGCAATGAGTTATGGAAGAAAAGGGAAGGTTGACCACTCTTGCTCTGTATCAGCAAAGAGAAAGCTCAGAGAGTAATGGAAGATCATAGGCTCTTGGGTGGTCGCCCATGTCATCAGAATTTCCCCAGTTTCCTTTCTTGCTGAATTTTACCCACAACCACTAAGTATGGTTCCTAATCCTTTCAAAGTAGTGAAACCTAATCTACTTTGGATATGAATTAATCCTTTTTAACCTAGGTTAAGGTAGAATGCCTTGGCTAGGCCATGACGTCTTATTTGGTCAAATGGAATTGTGGGAGTAGTTAGACATTGTTCAGAAAATGGTGGATAAGCTTTATTCTTAACTTCACTAAAGTGGTTCAAACTTGGGAAGTAGGTCTTGAACTTTTATTAAGATCCTTCAAGGTTGAGTAATGACTTCGTAGAAATGGTTTATGGTTCAGGGTGGCCTTACTTGTTCCCATAACCTTGGTGATTCGTTGAATAGTGTAGAGACTATAATTACACTATTGTGTTGGTTAGGAATGTATATGTGTTACATCGTTGTACTGTATTTCCCGTGTGGATTATTTGGCATATTGATATAATGTATCCCAATTGTGGATTATCTGGCATGTTGATATTATTATATCCCGAGTAGGGATTAATTGGTACATTGTTATGCTGCATCCCAAGTGTGGATTATTTGGCTATATGGATACCTTACTTGAATTCATATTCATTGATGGATTATGCATAGTGTATTAAATGAATGTTGCACTATGGTATTGATTTAACATGAGTATAATTTACCATGTTGTTATATTATTATCCCTTTTGTGGATTTATTTCAAGTATCTATTATGTGCTTGAACGTGGATATGTGATTCGGGGGTATAATGAAATTCAATCAATTATTGATTTGTTCTATAAGTGATTGAAGGTTTATTATACCTGTGATCGGCCCCTCTGTGGCCACAGAGTGGGAAGTGCTAGCAGCTGTATTGAGCCAAAAGCCTTACAGTCCTCTGCGATTTGGTGATTAGGTGGAATGCTTCTGTATTAAGCCAAAAGCTTTACAGTTAGCGCTGATATTATATGATACTCTGAATAAGGGTCATATAAGTATCCTATTTTCTTATATGGATCTCTGGAGTATGAGTCCTATAAGCGGTGAAGGTGCATGGGAGGAAATTCACCAAAGAGAGGAGTTTTACTCCCACGTTGTACGACTTATTGTTCAGACGAGAAAGGTAAAATGAGGTAACGTAAGGTGTATACCGCTTTCATAATGTGTTATGTGTAACCATGCTATGTGTTGCATATTGTTTGGCATCTTGCTGCATTCATAGCTTATTGAGATTTATTCTCACCCTTCCCTTTTACTGTTTTAGATTGTGCTGAGACAGGTGACCTGAACCAGTGAGGCCGGGGAAAGAGTTTGGACTCTTGCTTTTGGGACTTGTCAGGATAGGTATATGAGTGGGTTGTCGGGAGTCCTATTTAAGTATTACTCTTTTATAAGTTGTATGGAAAACTCTTTTGTTAAACAATGTTAATCAGGGTTTTCAATTTAATTGATCAGGTTATGGTTTATTGAATTATTTGTTGAAATTCCTTCGAGTGGAGATATTATCAGTTGACTTTATTTTGAAAGTTTGAGAATTGGTTTTCTTTTAAAGTGAAATAAAAGTTTTAAAATTTAAGATGGGTTTTCCTATTTTGAGCTCCTCAAGCTCGGGATACGCGTTAGGTCCCGGGTTGGGGTGCTCTCAGTTGGTATCAGAGCTTAGTTTAGAGGTCAAGGGTAGATGTCTAAACTAAGGGGGAGTGTGTGGTAATTGACGCCAAGTGTTTAGTGCAGGAGTTTGTTCTAATGGCTGGAAACAATGATGACCAGCGAAAGGTTCTAGAAAATGAAGGATGTTTAAATTGTAGCCTCACAGTCATGGTATTTTAGTAATGAATTCAAATGGTCTTGGGTTGAATATGGAAAATGTTGCAGGTGGGTTGGTGCATTTTACTTGGGTTGAAATTTGTTAAATTAGTTGAGATGTGGTATAGTGAAGTTTTGGTATAGTATTGATGTTAAGAAAAATGATTTAAGTATGTGGTATTGTTTAGGGTTCCTTTTAATGAAGTTGGCTAAGTTGTAAATTTGTTGTTATATATGTTGTACGATGCTATTATTACCGTATAAATGATTATTAATAAGTTTGACAAATTGTTTGGCTGTTGAAATAATGAAAGAGGGGTTTGGAAATGAGTAAAGTGATGATTTGATAAAATATAGGTTGGTAATTGAAAAGAGTATTATAAAGGTTAATATATGGTGGAGAGAGTATTGTTGGGTGGCTTGTGATGTGTAAAAATAATGAAAATAACTTAGGTAGTGGGTGAATGAATATGGCGAATAGTGATAATAGGATATGGGTTAATGTGGAAAGATAGAGTAATAGGGTTATATGGCTTGGAGAAGGTATATGGTATCATTTGAGAACCTTATAATTAAAGTTGACTCAATGGTATAGTTGTTGTTGAATTATGGTCATATATGGTATATGATGTATTAGGTGATATACATGGTGGTTGTAATGGTTAGCCAATTAATAGGGCTTTGGAAATAAGCAGGAAATGGTGGTTTTGGAATGAATGTGGTAAGGTTGATATTCAAAGTGATTGGGAATTCTGTATCCATTTTAGTTAAGTTAGAATGATCATGAAAGGATGTGAAGAAAGATTTAGTAATAGCAATATTGACTAGGGTAGAATGGTGTTGTAAAGTGAAGGTCTAAAGGTCGAGTATGTGTTTCGGATATAGGAGAGATAGCTCCCTCAGAGGTCACTAGATGTATATTACCTGTCTCAGAAGTTAGGGGTCATATTTTATAGAACCTGTTTCATATCATTTATGTTTGGCATCACATTTTGCTTCTATGTGGCATACATTGCTTGAGATTTGTTTTATTGTTAGAGGATTCTGCTCTTATGAGAGAATACCTCGAATCTCCTTTGGTTTACCACGGTGGTGATGTGGTTATAGCTGGGCATGTATTGCCAGTTGATTTGGTATGATTACCGATTTGTAATTATGAGATATACTTGACCTGGAGGGTTAAGTAGTTGTTGTGCATTGGTAGACTATCATAAAAAGTGAGTCTCCTTTTCTATACCTAATTTGATTATATTGGTATTTGATACAGATAAACCTTAGATGGTAATCTTGTTATGTAAGCATTAAAGGCAGAAAGTTTTGGTTAAAAGTGTGAAGAGTATTTGGGTATTTGTTAGACTTGGATAAGAAGTCTTTCCGGAAATTTTACGTGCTAGTTGTGAGTAGATGGTAATTGTGTTTCCATAAAAGTATCTCATGTGTTGATTCTAAGTATGATAATCAGAATTTTAATCCTTATTTTGATGGCTTTATGGTAATTAGGATGGATGGTCTCTTTGTTAATTAAAGTTCCGGGAAGATCATGAAAATCATTTGAGAATTGGGTTAATGATTCCTTGTGAGGAGTCCTTGTATGCAAAGTTTAGCTAGTGTGAGTTGGCTTGAGAGGATTCCAAATTTTGGGTTCTATAGTCTTAAACTCGGATGTTACCATGGATCTTATGAGGATTGAGTCTGTGATCTTTGAGCTGGTAAGTACTACCGAAGGAATTTTTAGGGAATTCTTGAGAATTGTAAAATCATTGATTTAGTTAACACTAAAGAATATATAAATGGTGTAGGATGTAATAAGGATGAATCATATTGATAGAGATGGAGAATAGATTGGCTATAGATCCGATCCTTACCTTACCTAATGGATGTGAGGACCTTGTGAATTTTAAGTGCGTATTAAAGGAAGATTAGGTTGTGATATTATGAGAAATGGGAAAGTAATAGCGTGTGCTTCGAGGAAGTTAACTTAGATAGACCGGAATTTTCTTACCCTCTACTCGAGAGTGGCTGCAATTGTTTTATGTTGTCAAGTGGGAACCTTACCTTTTGAAGCTCTCTTGTGGGATTTGTTACCGATACTAAGAGTTTGGAGAATTTAGTTACTTGAAAGGAAGAAATTAGAAGACTATCTAGATTCTTGACTAATAGGTTGGGTGTTGTGTGATGGACTTCCTTTCAAGTTGAGAAGTTAATTAACTTTAGCAAGTTTGCGTATAATAATAGTTTTTAGTTTAGCATTGAATGGGTATTGTATAAAGCTTGGTATGAAAAATTTATTTGTATGATCCTTCGTACGTATGGAGTTCTTCAGTTAAGGATGATTTGGTGGATTTGACTTATGTGGGAAACCGATGAGAGTTATTAGAATCGAAATTTCCGGGATTAAATTCTAGAATACTTGGGTTGTGAGATGTATAGAAGAATCATGCCATTGAGGAAACTATTTGAAAGTTGTAATTTGAAATATGTGAGAGGTAACCTTTGCTAATTGATCCTTAAGGTAGGTCTTTTTAAAATTCGGGACGAATTTTCTTTAAGGGGGAGTGAATGTAACGACCCTAACCCTAGGCACCTATTTTAGTATCATATTATATGCCTTTTATATTATTTGTTGACTTTATGTGCTTAATTTATGTCTTTGATTTATTATGGTAATTTAAAATAGTTATGAGATAATCTTAAAGCCTTAGAATTAAATGGAAAGAGCCGGTCTCCTGTGAGAACATGGGATCCGTCTCATGCATGAGACGGGTCGACCCATGACCCATGGGGCATGACCCGCCACGTGGCAGCCTTTTATAGGCCATTTTTTTTTATATTATTTTTTTCAGAGCAAAAGTAATAGTTACCATCTCTTAATGTAATGACTGTATACATATAAAGTAACATTGGTCATAAGTAAACGTAATACCTGTTTAAAAAAAATAAAAGCTCGTTTTTACCCATTTTTTTCAAATGTAATACAAACTATATGTATTATTTTTGAAATATAATAACTTATGTATATGAATGTAATAGTTTATACAAGTAAATGTACCACTTTGATAGATGAAATTGTAACATATTTCTATAGATAATGTAATACTTTTACATGAAAACATATAGATACCTATACATATGTGTTACAATTATGTACAAATACTATTATATATAAATAACACGTTTGTTACATTTTAGTTATAATAAGTATTACTTTTGCCAAATGAAAAAAACATAGGAAAAAACATTATTACTTTTCTGTATATATGTATTACTTTAATGTATACAAACTATTACTTTAATGTATACAAACTATTACTTTAATGTATACAAACTATTACTTTATATTGGCTGAAGGATTGGGCCAAGGCAAATGTGGGCTGATTCCAGCTTGGGCGGCCGCTGATTCCAGCTTGGGCGACCGCCCATATGCAAAAAGCTTGGGCGGAGGCGTGGATTGGCTTTGTTGGGCGAGTAATGGGTCAAGGATCCGACCCGTCTCATTGATGAGACGGGTCATAGTGTTCTCACCCAAGTTTTTGTCAAATGGAAATAGATTAAAGTATTTTGGGAAAATATAGTAATTGAAAATCAATAAACTATTTTAAGTAGTATGGTGGAGTTATAATAAAATAAATAAATAAATAAAATATTATGAGTAGTTGGGTGGTACTTGTGTAGAGGATAGTAGTAGAAGGTTTAATTTCATTCCTTGGAATTTAGGGGCTTAAATGTTGGAATTGGGAAGATTTTTTTATTTATAATGGATGGGGAGGGGCCATATCCCCTATTTTCCTTCCCTCCCTTTTCTTAGTCAAAGTCCCCTACCTTTTTCCCATACTCCTCCTCATACTTCTTCCATCACCTCCTTCCTAACCTCCCCATTTCCCTCATCATCATCTTTCATATATTTTCTTCTTCATTTTCTCCATGGGAGAAACCTCCATAAATCATTCCTTTTAAAAATGGTAGTAAATTCAATTCTTCTCCATTTGGCAATTCGATCGTACTTCCGTGTTCGGGGTGAAGAGGGGAGCTCATCAAGCTAAGAAGATCCTTAATCCATCCCATATTTGCTAAGTAAGTTATTATGACTTCCTTCTACTAATTGTTCACTTTATGTGTTATTTAATATGTTGTTGAAAGAAAAGGATTTTGGGTATTTTTGAAATAATGTTATTTGGGTTAAAATGGTTTAATCAAGGTTGAAATGATTTTAGTTGTAAAATGGTGATCTAAGGTTGAAGGAGAAATGGTATAGAGTAATTATGAATGTTAATGAATTAAAAGTAAATATTGAATTTGGGTTTTAGCCAATTTACTAGAATTAGAAAGTGAAGAAAATGGTTTATAAGAAATGGTTATATGTTAGAAATGAAATAAGGCTTTGAAACTAAAGGATTTTGGGTTAATGTTGGAATGTATTGGAATACTTTCTTGGAGTGGAGAAATTGTTTAATAATCTAAAAATAAGATTTATGTTCATGGAGGTTGATAAAGAAGAAAGAGTAAGATTTGAATGGAGATAGAAAGGTTAAATTGAAATGGGTAGTGAAATGAGTAAAACCACTAAGGATTAAATGGATTTAATCTATCTTATGTGATTAGGAATGATTTAGTATGTGATTGGTGAAGTTAGAAAGATCTTCCTAGGTTTACCCATAATAAGAAGGATTAATAAAAGGAAAAAGAAAATATGTGAAAAGGGGTTAGTGACCGGAGTATGGCTGAAAATCATCTTGGGCGGTCGCCCATGGGGATCTTGGGCGGTCGCCCATGTGTCCAGACCTTAGCCATCATTTCTTTACCTCTTGGGCGGTCGCCCATAGGCTCTTGGGCGGTCGCCCATGTCAACAGAATTTCCCCAGTTTCCTTTCTTGCTGAATTTACCCACAACCACTAAGTATGGTTCCTAATCCTTTCAAAGTAGTGAAACCTAATCTACTTCGGATATGAATTAATCCTTTTTAACCTAGTTTAAGGTAGAATGCCTTGGCTAGGCCATGACGTCTTATTTGATCAAATGGAATTGTGGGAGTAGTTAGACATTGTTCAGAAAATGGTGGATAAGCTTTATTCTTAACTTCACTAAAGTGGTTCAAACTTGGGAAGTAGGTCTTGAACTTTTATTAAGATCCTTCAAGGTTGAGTAATGACTTCGTAGAAATGGTTTATGGTTCAGGGTGGCCTTACTTGCTCCCATAACCTTGGTGATTCATTGAATAGTGTAGAGACTATAATTACACTATTGTGTTGGTTAGGAATGTATATGTGTTACATCGTTGTACTATATTTCTCGTGTGGATTATTTGGCATATTGATATAATGTATCCCAATTGTGGATTATCTGGCATGTTGATATTATTGTATCCCGAGTAGGGATTAATTGGTACATTGTTATGCTGCATCCCAAGTGTGGATTATTTGGCTATATGGATACCTTACTTGAATTCATATTCATTGATGGATTATGCATAGTGTATTAAATGAATGTTGCACTATGGTATTGATTTAACATGAGTATAATTTACCATGTTGTTATATTATTATCCCTTTTGTGGATTTATTTCAAGTATCTATTATGTGCTTGAACGTGGATATGTGATTCAGGGGTATAATGGAATTCAATCAATTATTGATTTGTTCTATAAGTGATTGAAGGTTTATTATACCTGTGACCGGCCCCTCTGTGGCCACAGAGTGGGATGTTCTAGCAGCTGTATTGAGCCAAAAGCCTTACAGTCCGCTGCGATTTGGTGATTAGGTGGAATGCTTCTGTATTAAGCCAAAAGCTTTACAGTTAGCGCTGATATTATATGATACTCTGAATAAGGGTCATATAAGTATCCTATTTTCTTATATGGATCTCTGGAGTATGAGTCCTATAAGCGGTGAAGGTGCATGGGGGCAATTCACCAAAGAGAGGAGTTTTACTCCCACGTTGTACGACTTATTGTTCAGACGGGAAAGGTAAAATGAGGTAACGTAAGGTGTTTACCGCTTTCATAATGTGTTATGTGTAACCATGCTATGTGTTGCATATTGTTTGGCATCTTGCTGCATTCATAATAGCTTATTGAGATTTATTCTCACCCCTTCCCTTTTACTGTTTTAGATTGTCTTTGAGACAGTGACTGAACCCGGTGAGGCCGGGAAAAGAGTTTGGACTCTTGCTTTTGGGACTTGTCAGGATAGGTATATGAGTGGGTTGTCGGGAGTCCTATTTAAGTATTACTCTTTTATAAGTTGTATGGAAAACTCTTTTGTTAAACAATGTTAATCAGGGTTTTCAATGTAATTGATCAGGTTATGGTTTATTGAATTATTTTTTGAAATTCCTCCGAGTGGAGATATTATCAGTTGACTTTATTTTGAAAGTTTGAGAATTGATTTTCTTTTAAAGTGAAATAAAAGTTTTATAAATTTAAGATGGGTTTTCCTAGTTTGAGCTCCTCAAGCTCGGGATACGCGTTAGGTCCCGGGTTGGGGTGCTCTCAGTGAGAAACCCCCAAAGTTTACCGGGGTGGATTTCAAGAGATGGCAACAGAAAATGCTATTCTACTTGACCACTCTAAGTTTGCATCGGTTCTTGAAAGAGGATCCGATTGTTGCAAAGGATGATTCCGACCCTCAAAGGCTTATGACCAAAGAGGCTTGGGACCATGGTAATTTTTTGTGTAAAAATTACATTTTGAATGGACTCGATGATGCACTATATAATGTGTATAGTACCGTCGAGTTAGCCAAGGCTTTATGGAGTACCTTGGAAAGGAAGTACAAGATTGAAGATGTCGGATCAAAGAAGTTTGTCGTCGGCAAATATCTTGACTTCAAAATGGTGGATTCTAAGTTGGTAACAACTCAAGTTGATAAGTTCCAACTTATATTGCATGGTCTTGATGCCGAAGGAATGATAATGAATGATCCTTTCAAAGTGGCATCAATCATAGAGAAGTTGCCGCCTTCATGGAAGGACTTCAAAAATTATCTCAAGCATAAGCGCAAAGAGATGACTTTGGAGGACTTGGTTGTTCGTCTTCAAATTGAAGAAAATAATCGAGACAATGAAGCCAAGGCTACCAAAGGCAAGATGGAGGCTAGCGGCACCAAAAGGAAGCATTCCGGGAATGCTAAGAGAGGGAAGAATAAAGGCTCCACAACCAAGAAGTTCAAAGGAGCATGCTATAATTGTGGCAACCCTGGCCATATAGCAAAGGATTGTCGCCACCCAAAGAAGGAGGCGAACAATGCAGATGACATGGATCTTGATTTTGCTGCGGTAATCTTCGAGGCAAACGTGGCAAACTTGGATGACAATCCAAAGGAATGGTGGATAGATACCGGGGCTACCCGCCATATTTGTGCTAATAAGGAGAGTTTCTCTTCTTATACTCCCATTTCCGGAAGGAAATTGTATATGGGAAATTCAGCGAATTTCGATGTTCAAGGCATTGGAAATGTTGTATTGAAGATGACCTCGGGGAAAGAAGTGACCTTGCTTGATGTGCTGCATGTTCCGGACATCCGCAAGAATCTAGTTTCCGGTGATTTGTTGAGTAAAGCCGGTTTTAGATTAGTTTTTGAATCCGACAAGTTTGTATTAACCAAGAATGGTTTATTCCTTAGAAAGGGTTACCTCGAGAAGGGACTTTTCAAGATGAATGTAATGAATGTTATCCTCCAAGGTGCGAAGAATAAAAATGTTGTTTCTTATGTTTACTTGTCGGAAAGTCCTAGTTTATGGCATGATAGATTAGGTCATGTAAACTTCGACACTATTAAGAAATTAGTTAAACAAGATTTAATCCAAATGACTAAATCTGATTCAACTAATAAGTGCGAAGTTTGCGTTGAGGCAAAAATGACGAAGTCGCCATTTAATGCCATACAAAGAAACACAACTCCTCTCGAGTTAATTCACACCGACATATGTGATTTAAAACTTGTGCAAACTCGAGGAGGTAAAAAGTACTTCATTACATTCATAGACGATTGCACTAAGTATTGTTATGTTTATCTCTTAAGAAGTAAAGATGAAGCCTTAGGGGCTTTCGAGACTTATAAGAAAGAAGTTGAAAATCAACTTAACTTAAAGATTAAGAAAATTAGAAGTGATAGAGGAGGAGAATATGAAGCTCCGTTTGAAGGACTATGTTGGGAATCCGGCATAATTCATCAAACGACGGCTCCATATACCCCTCAGTCTAACGGAGTTGCTGAACGCAAAAATCGTACTCTCAAAGAGATGATGAACGCATTTTTGATAAGTTCAGGCTTACCCGATAACTTGTGGGGGGAAGCTATACTCACTTCTAACTATATTCTTAATAAGATACCCAAGAAAGGTATTGACAAAACACCCTATGAATTATGGCATAATCGTAGGCTGTGTTATAAATACCTTAAAGTGTGGGGTTGTCTAGCTAAGGTTGAAGTACCTAAGCCAAAACAAATAAAGATCGGTCCTAAGACGGTTGACTGCATCTTTATTGGATATGCCAATAACAGTAGTGCCTATCGATTCATAGTGCACAAATCAGAAATTCCTGATATGAATGCATGAATGACAATAGAATCAAGGAATGCAGTATTCTTTGAAAATATCTTTCCTGCTAAGGATAGAAAAGAAGGTAATTCTCAAAAGAGAACATATGAATCTACAAATGGTCCATCTCAAGTAGAAGATGAAGGACCTAGACGTAGTAAAAGGGCAAGAGTGGAAAAGTCTTTTGGTCCTGATTTTCTCTCATTTATGTTGGAAAACGAACCAGCTACTGTTAAAGAAGCGTTATCTGGACCGGACAGTACGTTCTGAAAAGAGGCTATTAACAGTGAGATAGAATCCATAATGCTTAATAATACTTGGGAGTTGGTTGATCTTCCTCCAGGATGCAAATCGTTAGGTTGCAAATGGATCCTTAAAAGGAAGTATAAGGCAGATGGATCTATTGATAAGTATAAAGCCCAGCTAGTAGCCAAAGGGTTTAGACAAAAGAAGGGTTATGACTTCTTCGATACATATTCTCCTGTCACAAGGATCACATCTATACGTATTCTTATAGCTATTGCAGCCGTGCATAATCTTGAGATACACCAGATGGATGTGAAGACAACTTTCTTAAATGGAGAGTTAGAGGAAGAGATTTACATGGAACAACCCGAAGGGTTTGTTGTTCCAGGTAAAGAGCAAAAGGTGTGTAAACTTGTAAAGTCGTTGTACGGACTCAAACAAGCACCCAAGCAATGGCATGAAAAGTTTGACCGAACTATGTTGTCAAATGGATTCAAGATTAATGAATGTGACAAATGTGTCTACATTAAAGGAACATCTGAATCATTTGTAATAGTCTGTCTTTACGTGGATGACATGTTGATAATGGGAAGTAATCATGAATTGATCATGAATACCAAAGGCTTGTTAAGAAAGCACTTTTTTTTTTTTTGAGGCTTGCCCATCTCGAGTCAAGCCCCTTTTTTGTGTAAGTCAATTTACTAACAAGTCCCTCAATTCTCTGAAATTCCTTAAAATCCCCCCCTGAGGCGCCTAATATTAACTAGGGAGGGATAATCATCCACTCTAACCACTGGGGGGAGTCGAACCCAGGACCTCCGTGTTGGTGTCCCAGTGCTCTGGCCATCAGGTCAAGTCCTGATGGTTTGTTAAGAAAGCACTTTGACATGAAAGATATGGGATTAGCCGATGTCATATTAGGAACAAAGATTTCTAGAACATCAGAAGGAATAGTCCTGTCACAATCCCATTATCTGGAAAATGTACTTCGAAAATTCAATGTCTTTAACAGCCCTCCGGCTAAGACACCGGTAGACTTAACTCTACACTTAGCAAAGAATAGAGGGGAACCTGTTTCTCAGTTGGAGTATGCAAGAATAATCGGCAGTCTGATGTACTTAACGAATTGTACACGTCCAGACATTGCATATTCAGTGAGCAAACTAAGCAGGTTCACGAGTAATCCCAGTACAGATCATTGGAAAGCACTAATGAGAGTATTGAGATATTTAAAGTATACTATGAATCATGGGATACTTTATAAGAGATATCCAGCAGTATTAGAAGGATACTGTGATGCAAACTGGATATCGGACACAAAAGACTCAAAATCCACGAGTGGATATGTTTTCACAATAGGTGGAGGAGCAGTGTCATGGAAATCCTCCAAACAAATATGTATAGCCAGATCCACGATGGAATCTGAGTTTATAGCTTTAGATAAAGCTGGAGAAGAAGCGTAATGGCTTAAGAACTTCCTGGAGGATATTCCTTGTTGGAGTAAACCTGTGCCTGCTGTTATGATACATTGTGATAGTCAATCAGCAATAGGAAGGGCACAGAGCAGTATGTACAATGGTAAGTCTAGACATATCCATCGTAGACATAATACCATTAGACAGTTGATCAAGAATGGGGTTATCACAATTGACTATGTGAAGTCAAATGATAACATAGCGGATCCGTTTATGAAAGGTATAAATAGAGATCAACTGTATAAACTGTTAAGGGGAATGGGCTTAAAACCCACAATAAAAGAACTCATAGTGGACACTCAACCTTGAGAATTGGAGATCCCATGCCCTTGGTTCAATGAGACAACCAAACTATAAGTTCTAGTAGAATCACTTGGAAACAACAACTCGGTTGAATGACCTGGAGATGTTGAATACTTATTCCCAGAACATCCAAGTATAAGCACCTGCAGCAGTGGTGAGGATAAGTTGAGAAAACTTTTAATGATTTCTATACCTACGGGTGGAGTAGTGCAGGATACTCCTAATAGTATGAATCACCTATATAAGCGAGAAGTAACATGGCCGCTTCTAATGTGAACGCTTATGAAATGAGATACGGTCCAGGGCCGAAATGGACAAAACGTGAGAACAATAACTGTTAGAGCTATTATTATGTGAGTATTGTTGTCTTGGTATACATTATACAGTCACTGGTTCAAAGCGACTCGCTACCAAATGGCTAGTATATCTGATAATATTTCACTAGGGGAGATTCAAAGCCATAAGCTATCTATCCCGATGTAATAATGGTTCGCCGAAACTTTTGGACGAAATTGCATACATGCATTAATTGTCATTCATGTGGGGAATTGTTGGAAATAGGTAACGAAAGTTAAGTTTGACTTGTCGTTGACCTAACTTTCTAACGGAGTTCGTTATTTGTTAACGAAGTAAGTTACAAAATGTACTCTACATTTAGTGTAGATTATGAAACTCATTTATTGTCTCAAAAACCATTTCCGGGTGAATGAGAAATTAATGACAAAAAGATTTGTAACTTAACGAGAGTTATTTAAAGGGTTTTGATGTGGTTTGATGTGCTCGGCCGAGCAGAGTCCTTGACTCGGCCGAGCAGAGCATAGCAAATTGGCCAAGTCTCTGGACAAGCTTGCTCGGCCGAGGCATATGCCTTGCTCGGCCAAGCAGTGAGATTGACACGGCCGTGCGAGTTTCTTGACTCGACCGTGCAGCTTGGCGCTCGGCTGAGCGAGTCCCTTGACTCGGCCGAGCAGTTCCTGAACAGGTGCCAATTCAAAAGAAAAGTTGTGCCTTTTCAAGGGAAAAGACACAAACCCCTTAACTCTCCTTATATACTTTCCCTCCGAATTTCAATTCATACATACAGTCATTTGAGCCTCTCTACCTACATTTGAGATAGATTAACCAAGCATAATCATTTCATCTTGTTGCATTAAATTCCTTCAAGTCCAAAGTTCCAAACTTTCCATTGTTCGTTAGAATTGTTAATTTGGTGTGCTCCTATTAACAATTAGAAGTCGTTTCATCTCATGAGAAGTTTGTCATCAACCGTAAGCACCTGTGCGGGACAAATACTTCTTACGGAAATTGTGTTAAACACAAGACTCGACTTTTGTGGTTTGTTTTTCAATTTCCGTTATATTTCTCATTATCTTTCTCATCTCTCTTTGTTATTTCCTTAAGAAACCTTAGTAAAAATCCCAACAAAATCTTTACTATTCGTTCCATTCATTCTCTTTGCTACTTTACTTTAATATTTATAACACTAATCAGCTTACTATTTCCCACCTCACCTTATTGTACTGTTGTTTCTGTTGTTCAATTTTTTATTCCCAAATCATGCTGCCGCAGGCTATGGCCTTTTTGGACCTTCTTAAATTCCAAACTCCTCACATTATATGATACTTTTGGTATGATCCCGTTTGCTTTAATACATTACTATCATTCTATATGTTATATGTCAGTTATGTAACGAACTTGCTCATACCATAGTTGAATATTTGCATCATTTTGAACCAAGCAATATAGTTCATACTGCTTCTTCTTTTTCAGTTTCAAATTAGTTATATACGGAACAAAATGAATCCTTACATTCTAATGACTATTCTTCCATCTTAGAAGAAGAAACATTAATGGATGTTAATGAGTCATATCCCTCCCTGGTTAATACCAATTGGTATATTGAGGATATCCTCGATAAATTTCACTGTATTCGAAAATTTCCGTCTCAATTTTTGAAAAATTATTTTTCTAAGGCAAAATCGATTTCATTTAGTCTTAATAGGGCCGGGAGTCCAATCTCCAAAATCGATCTTATTAATTTTCTTGTTGATGGACTTGATCCATCGATACAACGTCAAAATTTTTTTCTTCCGAAAACCTACTATTTCTGTAAAGTTTCTTTATATGAAAAATCTACAACCATCACCAACACAATGTACTCATGTTTTTCAGTCCGCTATGAAACTCTCTCAAGCACCCACTCCAGATGAACCACATGTTGTTCCTAGTTCAAGGACTACTAAACCCTCTGCTGATCCATCCCAATCTGCTCCAGAAGATTTATTCTTTGGGCCACCAAATCTTGGTCATCTTGGACAACGTGAATTGTGTGTTAAGTCCAACTCTTTTGTTGTTGTTGGCACACCAAATTTCTCAAGTCCAACACCAAGTGTATCCAGCCTAGCTAATTCTCCCTTGCATCCCGTGTGTGCCACTTTGGGCAGTGCCTTCCATTCAGGTCCAATACCCACGCAGGAACATCATTATTATGATTATGAAGCACTTCAGCCCAATCTTGCATCCATGCCTCATGTGCCCATACAAGGCCTGCCTCAACAATCTGGTCCATCTGAAGCCCAGTCCGTGTCGTCCACTACTCACAATCTGGGCAGATCTGCCTTCAATCATTCGTTGGTGCCCTTGCAGATTCTGTAACGACCCGAGCCCGAAACCCGACCGCTACATAGGCATTACACACTGACCCACTAAGCACCTCCTCAATTGGGTCAACCACAACCCATCACACAGGCCTCCAAAAGTCCAATGAATGATTTGATGCTTAGTAGTAGTGCATGAACATTCTATATATCACACTAAATTCCCACATATTTTCGATGTGGAATGGGAGATATCACAATCTCCCCCACTCAAACCCTTGCCGTCTCTGGCAAGGTCAATCAATACCCAGATCGTACCCCCGGACTGTAACGACCCCAATTTCCATGATAAGTATAATTCCCAAAACATCAATAATAAGTCATCAATAAGGCATCTCAAACGACACCCTAACTCTAAAGTAAAACATCCATAATAAATAGTATTCAAATGTAACGGCTAGTACAATCCACTAGCTCAACAATACTTAAAGTTTAATAAATAAACCCTAGATCCTCGATCCAAGCCGCTATCCATACGACTGATCCACTCCTCTTACTGATTACTTGGGAGGGGAAAAATAAAGAAGGGTGAGCGAACAATGCTCAGTAAGTTCATACGGGATCTCTTCGGGTACTAAGGAAGAGATGACCGAAACGAACGGAGTCAATCGAATAAACAACAAAAGGTTCAAAACAACTAAAGTACATACAAGAGTACAATAAAGATAATAATTTTCAAATGAGCAAATTGTGGCACTATCACAAGAACAACAATGAAGACTGTATATACATAAGCCGTCAATTCCAAGTACGGTACACCTTTTCAGGGTGTTCCTTAAATAAGAGACCTTACGCCTTTACAGGGAGCTCCCATATTATGATAAGAGACCTTACGCCTTTACATGGCGCTCCCTTATTATGATAAGAGACCTTACACCTTTTCAGGACGCTCCCTTATCGAGAAAAGAGACCTTACGCCTTTTCAGGGCACTCCCTCATCAAGATATATCATGATAATCAACTACAATTCATCAAGTAGTATATACATGTCTAAAACCCTTTTCTATCAGGCTAGACTGATTCTCATGCAGTCCTTTTCAATCGGACAATTTGCTAAGTCCTTTTCAATCGGATAAAGCTAGCTACATCAAATACAAATAGATATTGCAATTTCTACATATCAAGTTCATAGGTACGAGAACATATAACAAATCCAATCATCATCGATACCCGTTGAACAACACTTATCAAGGGTATGAACATTTCAATAGACGTTCAAATCAAAAGAACATTTAGGAACAAGACTACCGCCCACTTTGGTAGTAAATATTATTAATACAATTCATGGAATTCTAACACAAAGGATGAATACTTCAAATACTACGGAGCGTAATCCCTTACCTCGGGTTACTACCACTTCTTGCAACTCTAGTCCTCGCACGAATCTACAATCATGCAAATCATTCTTAGGTACAAGTAATCTCCATTATTAAGTATCAAAACTTCTTTTAATTCATCTTGTTAACCTATGAGTTGATCTACTTTAACTCCTTCTAAGGTTAATTATCCCCCATTAGGTTTACCAAACTATCCCTAGGGTTTCCATAATCAATTCCTATAAATACTCTCTCTATTTCACTTTACACACACTAATCTCACCTTTTTCAGCACACACAAACACACACTAAACCCTAATACACACACACACACGGTAGACCACATGCACACACGTACACAGCACACACACGCACACAACACACACACGACACACATACACCCACAGCCGCCACACACACCACACGGCTGCTACACACACACAACACACATAAAACCCTAATCCTTCTCAAAACCCTAGCATGGAATAATTAGGTCAAAACCAATCAATCCCCATGCCCAAACCCTAATCATGATCAACAATGAAAGGTTTAATCAATACTATCACAAATACCTTGATTTCCCAAACCCTAATCTCATTCTTACTCTTTTATTGTTTTCTAGGGTTTTAATCTAAAGCCAAAACAAGGAGGAATTGATCTTACCTTAGTTTCGAACCTTGAACACAATTGACGGAGTCTCCTTCTCCTTCTTCCCCAAGATCGGCCACCCCTCTCTTTCTTCTCCTTCTGCCGCCGCCTTCTCTCTCTAATTTTTTTTCTCAATTAAAATATTGTGAGGCCTCTAGGTTTAGAAAGATATATTTATAGCTGGGTCTCTAATATCTAAGCCCAAAAAGGTAACCTAGTCCAATTAAATAAAGGTGATCCAAGTTAAATAAACTAAGCCCACTTAACCTAGTCCATCCGGGAAAAGATGATACAATTAATTAATTAAATAATGCAATTAATTAATAAAAGAAAGAATAATAATAAAAATAAATTTAGGGTTATTACAGATTCCCTCTTGTCCGTCTGGAACCCCTCATGGTTCTCCAACTTCCAACGCCACCCCTGAAACTGACCCTTCTTCAGACGCCACCCTGTTGTCCCAGATTATGCATCTGGTGCCCCTACCCGCTATGCTGATGCAAAAAATGCCCCTGATCTCTCCAATGTGGTACCCACTACCCCAGTAGTGTCTCCTTCAACGTTTGCCACCCCTGCACATTCAATTTCTGGACCTGCAGCGTCTGAAGTTTCTGCATAAACTTCCTCTATTTGGCCTTCTTGCATCAAAAACTCAATCACAACTGGATCCACTTCATTGCATGTTCTCCTTGCCCCCTTTGTTGTATATATATTCTTGAACTAGTAATCAGTTTTTTTTTTTAAACGTAAAGTGCACCAACCTTTTTTCTTCCACTAATTATTTTGTATAATCACTGGGGGCGGTTATAGAGTACTTCGAGATTGTACACTCAATCACTGAAATTGTAATTATTGTAGGGGAAATATTGGGTCTTGATCTTGATACTGAGGCCGGATATGTGATTGAATCGTGTATAATCCACTTTCCGAATAAAGTATTTCGACCCTTAATGCCTGGGTTACACAAAATCTTTATTGGGATAAGACGATCACGCAATTTGTTTTCTAGGCAAAGAGAACAAATCAAAAACTTGAGAATTGTTTTGCTTTCGTTATTGTTGTATCACTCTTGTATGTTATATGTGTTACAAATGAGATCAAACTTCTGTATTTAAACAGATGGAGAGGTATCAGTAAAAGGGTACATTCAAAAGACATGACTTTAGCCAAGCAATGTGTCTTTTCATTTTGAAAAGGCACCTGTTCAGGAACTGCTCGGCCGAGTCAAGGGACTCGCTCGGCCGAGCACATATGTCTAGTGAAATTCTGCCAAGCTGCACGGCCGTGTCTTATGAACTGCACGGCCGTGTTATTCATACTGCTCGGCCGAGCAAGGCACATGCCTCGGCCGAGCAAGACTCTCCAGAAACTTGGCCAATCTGATATGCTCTGCTCGGCCGAGTCAAGGACTCTGCTCGTAGAGCACATCAGCAAAATGTGCTACCCTTTAACTTTTACTTCTTTATCGAGGTTGACTTCGTTTTAGCTCAAACGAGTGTGTACTCCACACTTTCCCTTACTCGTATCCGAGTCTAATACGAATCACATTGATCTCTTAGTAAATCACCATTACAATAAAATAAGTTAATGATACTAAAATCACCAACAAATCCCCTCCATTTTAGTGTAATCCTTTGATTTACTAGACTTTATAAATAACGAAACAAACGAATGCATAAATGAAAATGTCTTGCGATTGAATTTTCATCTTAGTATAATACACATTTCAAATACTCGAGAATCGGGGTGTCCTAACGATTGAACCCGTCAGCTCATATGAATACCTGAAGATACTATACACATAAGTTTCATACAATTCTCATTGTTTAATCTTGACACTATTACAAGCCATGTGTCCATATCCAATAGTGAACATATAGGAAGCCAAGTCCTAGCTTCTTGAAGCGGCAAAACTTCATGTCCACATAGGTAGTTCATTTAATCTTGCACCTGCATTTGCAATTTTTCAAAGGAACTATTAAGAAGATATTCTTCAACCTAACCTTTACTTGCAGGTCTGAACACATACCTTGGGAAAGATAATAACATGTGTTCCAATCTCCAACTGCGAGCTTTCCACATTGAATTCAAGCTTCTAACGTTGTATTAGAAGGGAATTGGGTATCTCACAATTAGAGGATTAAATGGACTTTAATCCCATTCCCATTGCAGACTTATTTACCAAGTCTCTGGCTAACCCCTTCGTCAAGTGGTCAGCCAAATTTTGTTGCGACCGAACAAATTCAACTGATATCACACCATTCATGATTAACTCCCGAATCATACTATGTCTGACACCCAAGTGTCTAGAGTTGCCATTATAAATCTGACTATAGGCCCTAGCCAAGGTGGCAGCACTATCATAATGGATAGACATTGGTGATATCGGTTTTGACCATAATGGAATCTCATATATCAAGTTCCGAAGCCACTCCGCTTCTTTTCCAAAGAAGCCAATGCTACAAACTCGGCATTCCATTATAGAATGTGTAATACATGTCTGCTTTTGGAAGCCCAAGAAATGGCACCTCCTCCAAGCAAGAACACCCAACCACTAGTAGAAGATGAATCTTCTTGGTTGATCCAACTAGCATCTGTATAACCTTCTAATATAGAAGGATGTCCACTATAACACAAACCATAGTCCATAGTACCTTTTAAGTACTTGAACACCCTTGTTATAGCATGCCAATGCTGTCTACTAGGATTACTAGTAAACCTGCTCAATCGTCCAACTGCATAAGCAATATCAGGTCGAGTGCCCGTCATAGCATACATCAAACTGCCTATGGCTTTTGAGTATTCGAGCTGTGACACAGGTTTACCAGTGTTTGATACAAGTTTCTCAGTAGGATCCATGGGAGTACTAACTTTAGAACAATCATCACAATTAAACCTCTTGAGAATTTTCTCAATATAATGAGATTGTGATATTGCAATTCCCTTGTTCATCCGTTTAATCTTTATACCAAGAATTACATCGGCTTCTCCCATGTCCTTCATAGAAAACTTTGATGACAAAAACTTCTTAGTTTTATCAACTACATTTTGGTCTGTGCCAAAAATCAACATGTCATCTACATATAGACAGATGATTACACCTTTGCCGGTTTCATCAAATCTTCTATATACACATTTGTCGGACTGATTTAATACAAAACCATTCGACAAAACAACCTCATCAAATTTTTGATGCCACTACTTAGGTGCTTGCTTCAGCCCATACAATGACTTAATTAACTTACATACCTTATGCTTATTACCTGGCATAACAAATCCTTCTGGTTGTTTCATATACACTTCTTCTTCCAAATCACCATTTAAAAATGTTGTTTTGACATCCATTTGATGGATCAATAGATTCTGAATAGCTGCCAAAGCTATCAGTAATCTAATGGTAGTGATACGAGCAACCGGTGCATAGGTATCGAAGTAATCGATTCCTTCCTTTTGTCTAAAACCTTGGATTACCAATCGATCTTTAAACTTGTCAATTGTTCCATTGACTTTCATCTTCTTTTTGAAGATCCATTTGCACCCCAAAGGTTTACAGCCTAGTGGTAAATCAGACAAGACCCATGTATTATTTTCCACAATAGAACCAATCTCATCATCGATGGCTTCTTTCCAAAAACTAGCGTCTCGAGATTTTATTGCTTCATCATAGGTTCTTGGATCCTCCTCTATACTATAACAGTAAGAGTATTGAGATTCAATTTGATCTCTTGATCCCATAACTAAATACAGTTGAAAATCAGAACCATATGATTTAGCTTTCCTTACTCTTTTACTCTTACGAGGTTTGGGTGTCTCACTTGGTACATCAATTAAATGATCATCCATTTGAGATTCAGCCGACATTGGTATAATATCCTTGGGTCTAGGTATTGAAGAGAAACGATTCTCATCAAAGATTGCATCTCTCGATTCTATAATTGTGTTAATAGAAATGAATTCATTAGGTTCTATAACATAAAACCTATATGCCTTGGAATGCTCAGCATATCCAACAAAGATGCAATCAACACCTTTTTCTCCCAACTTTTTCCTATTAGGGTCCGGAAGTCTAACTACGGCCTTACATCTCCAAACTCGCAAAAATGTCAAGTTTGGTCTTTTCTTATACCAAAGCTCATATGGGGTAATCTTGTTCCTTTTATTAGGAACTCTATTCAATAGATGACAAGCCGTTAACATGGCTTCACCCCAAAACCCGTCAGTCAAGCCCGAGTAAGACAACATGGCGTTAACCATTTCTTCAAGAGTTCTATTCTTCCTTTCAGCTACACCATTTTGTTGTGGTACATAAGGAGCCGTAGTCTCATGAATTATCCCTACGGATTGGAAATATTTAGGATCATAATATTCACCACCTCTATCCGTACGTAAGGTTTTAATCAAGCCATTTAATTGAAGTTCAACTTCGGTTTTATAAATTTTAAATTTATCTAGGGCTTCATCTTTTGCATGCAGCAAATAAATATAGCAAAACCTAGAAGCATCATCTATAAAAGTGACAATATACTTTTTATTGCCTAAAGATGGAGTTGCATGAAAATCACATAAATCACTATGAATCAATTCAAGTTTTACAGAATTCCTTGTAACACTTTTAAAAGGTTTTCTAGTAATTTTTGTTAACATGCAAGTATTACACTTTTCCGTAGTATTATCAATAACAGGAATCAAACCATCTTTGGACATTTCAAGCATTCTTTTATAGTGCACATGTCCTAACCGAGCATGCCATAATGAGGAATTGATAACAACAGAGGAAGTCATATAAACATAACTAGAGTTAACAGGAATTTTATTTAAATTCAACATGAACATTCCATTATTATATTAACCAAATCCTACAAATACACTCGACTTCGATAAGATATACTTATCGGATTCATAAACTTGTTTATAACCACACTTGTTCAAGACAGGACCAGAAATTAAATTCTTACGAAGTTTAGGTACATATAAAACATTAAACAAAGAAATAGTTTTTCCCGAACTAAATTCCAACACCACACTTCCTCTTCCTTGAATAGGAGCGGAATGGTCATCACCCATGTAAAGGACAGATCCGTCTTCCATTGGTTCATATGTCTTAAACCAACAACGATCTTTACAAACATGATGTGAGGACCCCGACCCGAAACCTACACGTGTCCCGAGCTGGAGCGTCCTCAAACTAACCCAAATTTCCTAATACTTTTAAAACTTTGATCTAACTTTCAAACATAATTACAATTGTCATAACCATTTCAGAATAACTCTACACCTTTCCACAATGGAGAAAGAGTTGACCAACTTTGAAAGTAAGAAACTATTTTAGTTACAAAAAGTTATCGGTTATAACATAGAATTAAGGTTTATAAATACAAACTCCTTAAATGAATTATACCAAAATACGCTTTTTACTCCAACCTATATGTACCCCGACAATTCCCAAAATATCACTTCCAAACTCCTCACCGCCCTTACATGGCCGGTCCGCCTGTCTCGGAATCTAAAAACATTAAAGGGAGAGGGGTGAGAATAAATCTCAGCAAGCTATTATGAATGCAGCAATATGCCATATAAGATGCAACACATAACAAGTTGCATACAACACATTGGAAAAGCTGTAAACACCTTCCATTACCTTGGTTTACCTTTTCCCGTCTGAACAATAGTCGTACAACATTGGGTATAATAATACTCTAATCTTAGGTGAGCTGCTTAAGCAATACTCACATCTTATAAGACCCGTTTTTCAGGGAACCAAATAAGATAGTAGCAACTCTGTAAGGCTTTTGGCTCAATACAGATGCTATACCCCAACCCGCGGCCACATGAGGGGACGGTCACAGATATAACATAATCCGATCACATTAGGTCACACTTCCATAATTGATCGTATTATGTTATACCCCCAAACATCAGCTGATTAACACATTATCAAGCACATAATAGTTACTTGAAATATAATCCACAAACGGGATAAGCAATATAACCACATGGTAAAATATACTCATGTTCAACAAATCTCATAGTGCAACATTTATTTAAAACACTATGCATAAATAAGCAATATAGCTACATGGTAAAATATACTCATGTTCAACCAACAATCAGAGTGCAACATTTATGTAATACACTAAGCATAATACAATCCATGAATATGTACTCAAGTAAGATAATGAGATATCATCAACCCATCTTACTTAGTCATTATACGACAATATATGATCTCTATAAGGATCCAAGTTAACTCTACCAAGTTGGAGTCACATTTAATAAACTGCCAAATGATTTCTAAGTCGGAGATAGAGTGCTTCCGTAGTTTCATTTAAACCCAATTAAGGTGCCCTTAAGTGTTCTAATATAACTTAAGTTAAAAGGGTTAATTCATATCCGGGTTTGATTGGGTTCTATTAAGTTACAATGGTTAGGAGCCATGCTACTAGGTTGTGGGTAACAATCAACAAGAAAGGAGACTTAAGAAGTTCTGGCACCATGGGCGACCGCCCATGCCACTTGGGCGACCGCCCAAGTGGTTTTCAAAGGAATTCAATCTACTGCCCTCTTGGGCGACCGCTCACCACCTCTTGGGCGACCGCCCAAGAGGGTTTTCAAAGGAGGAAAGTTGTTGGCCTCATGGACGGCCGCACAAGCTCCCATGGGCGACCGCCCAAGGCGATTTCCAGCACATCCAGATTTCTAACCCTTTCCACTTAGCTTCATTTTCTTTTCTTTTTATCTACCCAATTTTCAAGAACACCAAGAGGATTTCCTAGCTTACAAGGATCATCATAAATCAAGTATACCCATAATAATGTAAACCTAAATTATTCATCGCTAAATCTTCCACCCATTTCATACCCTCTAAATCATCTTCCATGAACATTAAATTCATCCTATTTCATCTACCCATCATCCAACTCCTATAAGGTTCCCAAAGCATGAAACAACCATCAATATAACAAGAACAACCTTTAAGAGTTTATGAACATTTATAAGAAGGGAAATCATAACAACTCACCTTAGGATTTTTGGATGAAAAGATGATCTTCTTAGCTTGATTGATTCCTCTAGTTGTCCCAACCTCAAAAGTACACTCGGATTTGAAAATGGAGGAGGATTGCACTCTCTAAGGGCTTGGAAGAAGAGGTATTTTGGAGAAGGCTTCCATGGCTTCTTGATAAAGAGGAAGAAGAAAAATGAAGGAGAAGGAAGGAGGAGGTGTGGTTTAAATGAGGGAGTATGGGTGAGGCCCACGTGGAGGGTTTTTAGGAGGAAGGGGAAATTGGCTCCCCTTTCACAAATGACTAAATCATACCCATCAATTAAATTATACTCATTTATTAACTAAAGTCTCCTCACCTTTATATTAACTTTATTTCTAATTCTTTATTCCCCACATTTTAATTTCATCTTACACTTTATTTATTTTTCTATTTTTATTTTCCCCCAAGATGCTTTATTTAATTTCTCTAGCAATACTAAGATTCTAAAATTATTTCCCAACCATCTTATCTTTAAAATAAGAAATTAAAGACATCAATGAACACATAAAGTTAATATAAATTTTTAAAAGCATATAATATAATACTGAAATTGGTGCCTAGGGTTAGGGTCGTTACACTCACTCCCCCTTAAAGAAAATTCGTCCCGAATTTTAAAAAGACTTACCTAAATGTTCAACCCGCCTCGGTTATTTATGTATACCTCAGACTCCAATTCCCAATTAGTCTCTTCAATGTTATGATTCTTTCCCAAGATTCCTAATCCATTAATAACACGATATTACAACTTAATGTTCTAAGAATACCATACAAATATCACTAACCCGAATTTTCATGACTTCAATAATGATATAATAATTAAAAGTATTACAACTTATGTCACCAAATACATTACGATATAACATTTAAAACTTCGAATACTCTATAAGCTGCTCCAAGCCAGTCTATAAGTCAAATCACCAACCTTTTCTAAAACTTCAAATGTATTAACAAACTTTGGCGCCAATTTACCTTAGGCCTTGCTTCACCAACCTCACCCCAACAAATTGGAGATCGATATTTTCTTCCCGAACCATGCCTCATACAGTTTTATCTCAACGCTAGAATGATAACTACTATTATACGCACCCAACTACTGGTAACCATACGTCATATCGACTACTAACATCCATTGTACACTCCCGTAGCATATCCTCAACAATAAGTAATGATTCCTCAAATTTTCACAAGGTTAAATTTAATATCATTCATACATTCCAAAAGGATCTTCCAAATTGATGTCTATCCAATCCATTTAATACTATGGGGTTTATACAATCAAACTATCCCCTAACATATATGAGGACTTGATCAAAGAATCTCATCACTATATACCTATGTAATGAGTAGAAAATACAACCAACTTTCTATAAATAAAACAACATACTCCTTTTTACTTCCAAGGTAACCCAATCACAAAATCCATCTTGATAATACTCTCAAGTTCAATCTAGAACTCTAAATATTTTAATAAATCTTCTAACATCAATATTCTATTTTCACATTTGTGATCAAACCACCTTATGTCTTGACTCACTTGAAACAAGTTAGTTCAATTATCTTATCCGCAGTTCTCATAATACAACATTAAACAATTGCCCATGGAATAATAAATATGGACATGCTAATAAGACCCTGATTCCACGAACGGAATATTAATTGACCATATTTCACACTTCAATGTTCCAATTATGTTCAGGTCCAGTGACAGATCAATATTCAAATCAAATGGTTGGCCGCCCACAACGAAGCCGATCCAACTCCAATACAAAAACCGAGTCTACTGCGACCTCCACATTAATAACCCCACAATTTATCAAATCATTTCTCGGATCAAACTTTAATACAATTAATCACTATAGGGGAACTAGGTTGCCTTTCTACTTGCTCCTTTACAAATTATAACTTTAGAATACCAAGTCTTTCTAAAATTTACAACATCTTTCAGAATTCCAAGGATAGATAAAAAGAGATCCAGTGAGACTTGAATGGTTTATTTATTTAAAACCGTCCCATACCAGTTTTAATTAACTAAACCACTCACAATTTTAAGAAATTTCAAAAGATTGATAAGCTAAACAAAACTAACTCGAGTGATCTAATTATCTACAACCATCCCAGACCAGTTGTAGATAATTAAATTACTCACAGATTTTAATGTACACAAAAATGGTTCACTGACTTTAATAAATCAATATATCCCCGAAGGGCACAATTGCTCATACCGAAGTTCAATATACAATCCAAAGTTGTAAAGCACATTTAAAACAATTCTAACAAAATATTCTTGTTTGACCTCTATTTATAGTGTAGCCACCACTCATAATATTTATACTCAGTTAAATTCTCTATAAGAAAACAAAATCTCGTAATACTAATACTATCTTCTATAAATAACACTAAGACATTCATTCAGATAATGAACTTGGTAAATCATCCTCAATTCAATAATTCCTCAAGTTGAATATTCAACACTTTTACTTAATTTGAGTCATCTATTCCCTACCTTTGATATTGGTATTGTACTTAGTAACAACGTATTGCATACATCAAGTTTCCGATCAAATACCATGATTTCCTAATAAGAAAATAGAGTCGAAACTCACATAGATCAATCATCCCTGAATTGCAATTAAACCTTAACAGTGTAACTAACTTACCTCTCGATAACCATCAACAAACTCAAAATCCGTATAACGTCAATACTTTCCCAAGCATCACACCAATCTCTCATATGAGTCGCGCAACTAAGTAAACATATAGGGTGTAATCATCCTAAAGTATCCTGCCTTCCAATAAGATTTATCCTCACATTATATTCTCAACTAATGATAACCATTTCCCAAGGTAAACCATATACATATATTACCAATTCCTGAAGTTGATCCTATAAGTCACCAATAACTACATCTATTATACTTCTTCATATTTACCCTATTTACCTCTCCATAACTAATACACAACCACAAACCAAAACGGTCATAATAGATACAAATGTTGTCTTAAGTATATCCTTACAACAAATTTTCACTACAATTGTAACAACCCAAAAATTCAACTAATAACCATTGAGTATTCTACTAGTTTCTAAAATCAGTCATACACATCCTCAACAAGTGATAACGCATACTTATTCTTCACAGTTACTAATTTGAGATCTCCATAATCTATAAATAACCACCAAGTATCATCTTTTCTAAATATGGTAACAATTCATTCTTACGGAAATTCGCTGAGCTTATTATCTTCTTTATCGAATAATTTCCCAAGTTGAGTCATCAATTTCATTATCCCAATTAGTGTCCTCTATCTAGGGATCCGAATACCAAAATAGTACCTTATCTCAACTCAAAGCCTCAATATCCTGGTATGATACCTGATGGGAACCCATTTTGAAACCCACATGGAAAACACCACTTAGTCAACTTATAGGGTGATATCACCTACAGGAATATCTGATTTCTTGTTCAAATAGTAGCAAGAATACAATCAATCTCTCATTAGAGAATATACTTATAGCACATAAAGCAAAGATATATCAGTTTCATAAGATCTCGTACTCGCGATATTTTATAACCTACATAATCCCACTTAGACTATCACTTTCCATACTAGTCTCATATATCTAGTCTCCACCACAAGACACCAATGTATAAATACTCACGCAAGTTATACAACCATAAACCACTCTTAATTAGGCCATATACCTAACCTCAACTAAGAGTTCACCAATTTATTTACCACCTGTACATGAGATAATTCAAGGTTCTTTTACTTAAATATAACCCAAATAACCTTCACATTCTTTAGGCCATACTTTTGATATTTACCCATATATGACATAATATCAATAAATAACTTATCCGCCTCAACTACACACGGAGGCAAATCAAACAAAGATAAGGAGACTCGTTTCTTGCGACAGTCCTCCCCAAACACAACAACTACTCAAATAGTTCAGATCAATATGACAATAATTCACTGATTGGTATCTCTACCACATCCACTGGCAATCCATGCCCACTTAATCACAATTACCATGATAATCAAGAATGATTCGAGGTACTCTCCCATAAGAGTAGAACCTCCAGTACATAAGGCAACTCTTAGACCATTTATGCAAATAAAGAGAAATATAATGCCACATGAGAACAACATGAACGGGAATTTAGAAAAGTATGATCCCTAATTCCGGAGACAGGTAATATACCTCAAATGATTGTGGAGGAATCTACCTCTCCATATTGCTCACATTTCCTTAATTCCTTGGTTGGTCATTATCATTTTCTGTCATTGAACAAATTCCTGCATTAAACCCTCGACGTCAGTTATCACACACTCTCACTCAGCTAGACTCTACCCGAGAACTCTAACCGAGCTCTGATACCAACTGTGAGGACCCCGACCCCGACCCGGAACCTACACGTGTCCCGAGCTGGAGCGTCCTCAAACTAACCCAAATTTCCTAATACTTTTAAAACTTTGATCTAACTTTCAAACATAATTACAATTGTCATAACCATTTCAGAATAACTCTACACCTTTCCACAATGGAGAAAGAGTTGACCAACTTTGAAAGTAAGAAACTATTTTAGTTACAAAAAGTTATCGGTTATAACATAGAATTAAGGTTTATAAATACAAACTCCTTAAATGAATTATACCAAAATACGCTTTTTACTCCAACCTATATGTACCCCGACAATTCCCAAAATATCACTTCCAAACTCCTCACCGCCCTTACATGGCCGGTCCGCCTGTCTCGGAATCTAAAAACATTAAAGGGAGAGGGGTGAGAATAAATCTCAGCAAGCTATTATGAATGCAGCAATATGCCATATAAGATGCAACACATAACAAGTTGCATACAACACATTGGAAAAGCTGTAAACACCTTCCATTACCTTGGTTTACCTTTTCCCGTCTGAACAATAGTCGTACAACATTGGGTATAATAATACTCTAATCTTAGGTGAGCTGCTTAAGCAATACTCACATCTTATAAGACCCGTTTTTCAGGGAACCAAATAAGATAGTAGCAACTCTGTAAGGCTTTTGGCTCAATACAGATGCTATACCCCAACCTGTGGCCACAGAAGGGGACGGTCACAGATATAACATAATCCGATCACATTAGGTCACACTTTCATAATTGATCGTATTATGTTATACCCCCAAACATCAGCTGATTAACACATTATCAAGCACATAATAGTTACTTGAAATATAATCCACAAACGGGATAAGCAATATAACCACATGGTAAAATATACTCATGTTCAACAAATCTCATAGTGCAACATTTATTTAAAACACTATGCATAAATAAGCAATATAGCTACATGGTAAAATATACTCATGTTCAACCAACAATCAGAGTGCAACATTTATGTAATACACTAAGCATAATACAATCCATGAATATGTACTCAAGTAAGATAATGAGATATCATCAACCCATCTTACTTAGTCATTATACGACAATATATGATCTCTATAAGGATCCAAGTTAACTCTACCAAGTTGAAGTCACATTTAATAAACTGCCAAATGATTTCTAAGTCGGAGATAAAGTGCTTCCGTAGTTCCATTTAAACCCAATTAAGGTGCCCTTAAGTGTTCTAATATAACTTAAGTTAAAAGGGTTAATTCATATCCGGGTTTGATTGGGTTCTATTAAGTTACAATGGTTAGGAGCCATGCTACTAGGTTGTGGGTAACAATCAACAAGAAAGGAGACTTAAGAAGTTCTGGCACCATGGGCGACCGCCCATGCCACTTGGGCGACCGCCCAAGTGGTTTTCAAAGGAATTCAATCTACTGCCCTCTTGGGCGATCGCTCACCACCTCTTGGGCGACCGCCCAAGAGGGTTTTCAAAGGAGGAAAGTTGCTGGCCTCATGGGCGGCCGCACAAGCTCCCATGGGCGACCGCCCAAGGCGATTTCCAGCACATCCAGATTTCTAACCCTTTCCACTTAGCTTCATTTCCTTTTCTTTTTATCTACCCAATTTTCAAGAACACCAAGAGGATTTCCTAGCTTACAAGGATCATCATAAATCAAGTATACCCATAATAATGTAAACCTAAATTATTCATCGCTAAATCTTCCACCCATTTCATACCCTCTAAATCATCTTCCATGAACATTAAATTCATCCTATTTCATCTACCCATCATCCAACTCCTATAAGGTTCCCAAAGCATGAAACAACCATCAATATAACAAGAACAACCTTTAAGAGTTTATGAACATTTATAAGAAGGGAAATCATAACAACTCACCTTAGGATTTTTGGATGAAAAGATGATCTTCTTAGCTTGATTGATTCCTCTAGTTGTCCCAACCTCAAAAGTACACTCGGATTTGAAAATGGAGGAGGATTGCACTCTCTAAGGGCTTGGAAGAAGAGGTATTTTGGAGAAGGCTTCCATGGCTTCTTGATAAAGAGGAAGAAGAAAAATGAAGGAGAAGGAAGGAGGAGGTGTGGTTTAAATGAGGGAGTATGGGTGAGGCCCACGTGGAGGGTTTTTAGGAGGAAGGGGAAATTGGCCCCCCTTTCACAAATGACTAAATCCTACCCATCAATTAAATTATACTCATTTATTAACTAAAGTCTCCTCACCTTTATATTAACTTTATTTCTAATTCTTTATTCCCCACATTTTAATTTCATCTTACACTTTATTTATTTTTCTATTTTTATTTTCCCCCAAGATGCTTTATTTAATTTCTCTAGCAATACTAAGATTCTAAAATTATTTCCCAACCATCTTATCTTTAAAATAAGAAATTAAAGACATCAATGAACACATAAAGTTAATATAAATTTTTAAAAGCATATAATATAATACTGAAATTGGTGCCTAGGGTTAGGGTCGTTACACATGAGTTGTGGCACCGGAATCAATCCACCACGCAATAGCATCATCCTGCACATAAAATGCCTCAGAAATTAGTGAAACAGAATTTTTAATAAATCTGTTCCAACTATGTATTAAATTCTGACATTGGTTTTGAGAATGGTCCTTAGACCCCTTTCCCGAACCACTTGTGCTTGCGCCTTTCTTGTTGTTTCCAACACGACAATCCTTCTTAAAGTGACCAAATTTGCCACACTTCCAACATGCCAATTTAGGCTTCTTGTTGGAACCAGAACCATTGCCATTAAAACTACGTTTCTTTCCTTTGTTTTTATTGTTTCCACCCTCATCAATCATATTGACCGAGGGTCCAGCAACTTCTTTTCCTTTGCCTTTGTCATCCTCTTGCGCCCTAAGAGATTCCTCTATGCGCAAGTGACTACCAAGTTGAACCAAAGACAGATCGTCTTTACCATGTTTCAAAGTGTGTTTGAAATCCTTCCAGGAGGGAGGCAACTTATCAATCACACTTGAAACCGATATTGACTCATCCATCTTCAACCCATGTTGTGTATATTGTCCAAGGATTCTAAGGAGTTCATTGAATTGTTCCATGACAGGTCTTGAATCGACCATCTTGTAATTATTAAAATTACTCACAAGGAACTTCTTACTAGAAGCATCCTCTGCCATGTACTTGGATTCAAGAGAATCCCATAACTCTTTTGCAGATTCCTCATTTTGATAGATGTCAAAGAGAGAATCAGACATACCGTTTAATATGTGTCCTCTGCAGATGTAGTCGTCGTTCTCCCACTTTGATCTACGTCTGATTGCCTCCAAGTTGTCATCTTCAAGCAATTCTGGAATAGGGGTAGATAGAGTATACACCACTTTTAACGTAGTTAAAAGGAAGTGCATCTTCTTCTGCCAACGCCGGAAATCTTGTCCTTCAAATTTGTCTAGCTTTCCAAACTTTGTCGTCATCTCCTTCAAAGTACTTCCACCAGCCATGAGTATCACAAATACTTTATTCGTTTGTAGGGGAAATATTGGGTCTTGATCTTGATACTGAGGCCGGATATGTGATTGAATCGTGTATAATCCACTTTCCGAATAAAGTATTTCGACCCTTAATGCCTGGGTTACACAAAATCTTTATTGGGATAAGACAATCACGCAATTTGTTTTCTAGGCAAAGAGAACAAATCAAAAACTTGAGAATTGTTTTGCTTTAGTTATTGTTGTATCACTCTTGTATGTTATATGTGTTACAAATGAGATCAAACTTCTGTATTTAAACAGATGGAGAGGTATCAGTAAAAGGGTACATTCAAAAGACATGACTTTAGCCAAGCAATGTGTCTTTTCATTTTGAAAAGGCACCTGTTCAGGAACTGCTCGGCCGAGTCAAGGGACTCGCTCGGTCGAGCACATATGTCTAGTGAAATTCTGCCAAGCTGCACGGCCGTGTCTTATGAACTGCACGGCCGTGCTGTTCATACTGCTCGGCCGAGCAAGGCACATGCCTCGGCCGAGCAAGACTCTCCAGAAACTTGGCCAATCTGATATGCTCTGCTCGGCCGAGTCAAGGACTCTGCTCGGCCGAGCACATCAGCAAAATGTGCTACCCTTTAACTTTTACTTCTTTATCGAGGTTGACTTCGTTTTAGCTCAAACGAGTGTGTACTCCACACTTTACCTTACTCGTATCCGAGTCTAATATGAATCACATTGATCTCTTAGTAAATCACCATTACAATAAAATAAGTTGATGATACTAAAATCACCAACAATTATTGTGCAGGTTGACCTCTTGATCGGGGAGCCGTTCTATTATGGGAGCGAGGGCGGGCTTCCTTGGCAAAACCTGCGGTTCTGGTAAATAACAGTGTAATCTATTTTTATTATTTGATGTGTTGAGCCAGAAATCGTAGTACTCCCTCCACACGAAATGATCTTCCTACTTTTTTTTATGTAAATTTAATTATCCTAATGAACACCTACAAATTGTTATTGATAGTATTTATAATGGTGTATCAATAGCAAGTTTTAAATTTTCATTAGAATTAGTAAAGTAACCTAAATTTATTGCTCTAAGTAACTTCGTATTAATAACAAAAAAAGTGGGAAAATCATTTTGGGATTGGGGGAGTATATTGGTAGCGAGAAAAGATGAATTCATCTCAAAATGACTTCATGTGGTCTCATATTTACATATGGCAGCTTGCATGTTACAAATATTTTATGCATTCGAAAGTATCAGATACCTTTACCTACCTGATTTATAAATGGGTAAGAGAGGCATCTGCACGTACATGGTTGTATTTTGAAGCTTGATATTTTAATGTTATTGTTTGGGGTGAAAAAATTTACTCAACACGTTTTACATTTTGATCGTACGCCCTGAGGTAACGTCTTGGAACTCCATCTTGAATTAACGCCTTGAATTGTTTGTTGTATATTTTCTATTTTTCAGGAAACAAGTCACGTTTAAACAAGATAACTCTATCATGAATTCGTGAAGACCTTGTCAACGTCAGCATAACGGCCATGATTTCTACAAAGAAGTAACGGCTGCCCATCATCAACAAGAAGCATGATTCTAGGCGAGATAGAAGAGATATCATTTATATTGTTTCAGTTATATCATCTGTATAAATAAGTCCTTAGGAAAGCACATGTAGACACGTTACACTATACTCCACATTTTTACTGCAATTCGTACTCAACACACAAAAGATCAATAATCATTTTTGGTTAAGGTAGGCTTTTCCTAAAGCCTCCCGAGATTTTTTCCGGCGAACGATTGTTCAAAGGTTTTCCTCGTTACATCCTTGTGTCCATCTTTGATTTGAGAATTATATTCCATTTGTGCCCAAAATCTATCAATGAAAAATTTACTTGTTGAAATTTGTCCAAAACAATTTGGCGTCGTCCGTGAAAACTTTGATTTTTTAGATTCCTATCAAGATGAGCAATCCTACATCTGCAATGTCTACGCCCATTATAACGACTGGGGCAAGAACCAGCACGTCAGGCTTACCCATGACTTCTGGTATCCCTCCTACTGTTGGCTTCAGTGCCGGGACGCCTCAAAGCCAACCCCTCAACTCGGGAGGATCTTCATCCATGACGCTGCCCGGAATCTCGTTGGAAATTATAAGCAGAATGACAACCATGATGCAACAGTTGAAGAATCAGATGGACGTGCAACAATATACCAATCAAATGATATTCAATACAATCAATAGGATGCAACATGGCATATCGACCCCAAGACGTAGCGATCCAGCAGTCAGCATGCCTGAGGTTTCACCTCTACAACCTAGGACCCTTTTCCCTGGTGCTGAATCAAGTGCGAGAAACAATCAAGGCAATATCTCAATGACTAGCACTATTCAAACTAAAAGCACCACTGTTACATCCAACCCGATTTCGCTGTCAACCTGCTTCACCTTTGTGACCCCACCTCCTCTGTGGCAAACAGGGAGTTTTAATATGTTTGGTACTCCTTAAAATCAATTTGTTGCCACAAACCCTGTTGCAGATAACACCCTCGCCAGAGAAGTGCAACAGATCAAGGATATTCTCATGAATGTTCCCGGGATCACCTTACCCTTCAACCAGACATCTCCTACCAGCCATCATGATTCACGTTTCGTTCCTGCCATAGCTGGGGTGGAGATCCCTAAAAGATTTCAAGTACCTCCAATGAAACAATATGATGGCACGACGGACCCTGCAGAACATATAGCCCTGTACCAAGAGAAGATGGACATCATTAGCATTCCCCACCATCTTAACGAAGTTTGTTTGTGCAGAGGCTTTGGGTCAACTCTATCCGGTCCCGCCTTGATGTGGCTGACTAATCAGCCTATGAATTCTATCTCTTCTTACTCTCAATTACTTAACATGTTTCTTAATCAATTCTCTTGTAATCGTGTGTTTGAAAAACTAACGAGTGACCTTTACAGGGTGGTACAACAGCCTGATGAAACTCTAAAAGATTACGTGTTCAGGTTCAACAAGGAAGCCGTGAGCATCCCTCATATTGATGTGTCAACGGCAACAGAAGCTTTCAGGATGGGCATGAAGAGAGAAACACCATTCTACCAAGATTTGGTCATGTACCCGTCTAGGGGCTTGGAAGAAAATAGAACGAGATCTGTTCGATTCATCAGGTTGGAAGAGGACGATATGGTCCATGGCAAGGCGTACGTCAAAGAAGGCACCTACATATGAAAATCCTGACAGAAAGGCGGAATCCTCTCATCATCGATCAAATAGGGGGAAACCCTACTCCAAAACTGATTCTTCTAAAATTGATATTGTAGAGGAGGATGACGATGAAGATGATGCAACTTATCCAAAGATTAGTGACTATTGTTTTTCTGTTGATGTTTCAGGTTTCCTCTACATAATGGACAACTTGGGTAGCAAGGCAAGATGGCCAAAAGCAGCTGACAGACCTTCGCCTTGGAAGGACAAGTCTAAGTGGTGTGCTTACCATGAAGATTTTGGCCACATTACTGACAACTGCATCGCCTTGAGAAAAGAAATTAGCTACTTACTTTCAAAGGGGCTCCTCAAGGATTTGCTTGGAAAAAGAAAAGGACGGACCGAGACAAAAGAAGCCGTAGCCGACGCTCCATCTTCACCTCCTCCTGCAACCAAGGTGATCAATTTCATCACAGGTGGTTCAGACATTTGTGGCACTACATACTCCGCGGCAAAATGTCATGCTAAAGACTCCAAAGAAGATAAGTTGAAACTGCCGACTAGGCATCCAGATCACTCTCCGGGACAACAAATTGTTTTCGACGATGATGATAAAGAAGACAACTTGGACCCACATCATGATGGACTAGTCGTTACCCTGCAGATCGCTAATTGCAAGGTGAAACGCATCTTAATTGACAACAGGAGTTCAGTCAACCTGATCATGAAGAGCACCTTAGAAGAAATGATGATCCCTCTATTAGAGGTCGTAAAAAATTCTTCCGTTCTAGTGGGCTTTAGTGGGGAAACGAAGCAGACGATCGGGGAAATTAAGTTTCCCATCTACATGGAAGGGGTAAATTCTATGGAAAGGATTTGCGTAATCGATTTCCCATCCTCTTATAACGTCATCTTGGGTAGGCCTTGGATCCATAACATGAGAGCTATCCCATCAACATACCATCAATGCGTCAAGATGCCAACGCCTTGGGGGCGTGATCAGGGGGAAGGGAGACCAACAAGCTGCTAAGGAATGTTACAAAACGGATATGAAAGCCTGTTCTACTTCTCACCAGGCGTAGTTACTAAAGGAGAACTTCAGGATGTTGTAGAAGCTGTAAAGCAAGACGTTCAAGATGGGATGTTATTAGCCTATAACGAAGAGGGATGCGATAGAATACACCTTGAAAAACAACCTCACACAAAGTCTCCACATCATGCACCTTCATCTTGACCTAATCCGTACAGTGGGGCATGATCATAACTAACCGGTTATGAAGGAGCCCTGAGAACAAGATTCTTTACGGTGGATACGAATGGTAGAAGATGAAGGACTATACATCTTAAGCACTACTACATGTAAGTTAAAATTTATTAAAATTTTAAAGCCAAGGTACGTATCTCTTCTCGAATCTTGTTTCAATTTTTTATTGCTTTTATTCAACTCAAACTCTTACTAACTTAAGCATCGGAGGGATGTTAGCTAAGCTGACACTCAACCCTTATATATTCCTGTGTTGCAAGATGGAGACCCCTCAGCATTGGATAAACAACATCAGAAGCAATATGTTAAACGCCTGGAAGGGTTAAACTTTTCTTGATGATATAAGGTACACGATCTCTTCATACTCAAAAACATTATAAAGTATGCTTAGAGAATTATGATTATAGAACCGCCGGAGTGCACGCTTTTCACACTTGATTTAAAAAGCGGACTTATTTCACCTTGATGAATTAGGTCTTCTATTTTAAATTTAAGTTGTGAACTAAGGGTTGTAACATTAAACATGTTACCTAAGAAACACAGAGAAATGACATTTCTACATGTCATTATCACTTGGTTATAACATCGTTGCATGTTATCTATACATCTTGGTTATAACATCGATGCACGTTATCTTTACATACTGGTTACAACATTGTTACATGTTGTCTTTTCAAATTGGTTATAACATAGACCTGTTATCACAAGCATTATGGTTACAACACTATTACGTGTTGTCTTTTGTTCATAACAATAGTCCTAGGAGTCAAAAACAACGAAAATACCATCATGATAAGAAAAGCCAAATAATTACCAACAGTCTAAGATGTGGAAACCAACCCAACATCTTCAAAACAAATGTATGGACTCTTATGAGCCTCTTACAAACCAAAGATTTAAAAGATGTTTTAGGGACACCCCCTATTTTAAAAACCAATGTTTGCATGACAACACAGGCATGACGAATGAAACCACAAACCATTGTTCAAAAAACTTAAACATAAAATTGTTTTAAACTTCCATTGCAGGTACAAACTTAGTAGCGTCCATCATAGCCATGAGATTCCCTAGCTCCTTCTCGGCCTGATTAGCCCTCGAACTCTCCACCTTGGCTTTCTGAGTTAAGATCTTGATCTTGTCCTCCTTTATCTCCGCCTCCTTCAACAACACATCTACAAACTTCAATGCCTGCATAAAAACATGTTATCATGATCCACGCTTAGAAAAGTCCCTTGAACTCAAATGTTCAGTAAAGAAAAGTTTACCTTCCCAAAAAAGCTTTCCATACTAGCTTTTGCATTTTCTACCTTCAATTCATCCTTCTCCCCGATCACCACCTCCTCAAACTTTCTATTCTTCTCAATCCTGCTGCTTGAGATGTCTCCCTTTGGAATAGGTGGCTTGCCTCCTTCTACTTTCGCTCCCACCTTGGCTCTCAAACCTGACATTATGTCGTTCACGTCAAATCCAGCTTTGGAACGGGTCACTGCATGATGAAAAATAGAAAAAATCACAAAAAGCAAGCAAGAAATCAAGGAGTCATCTAGCATGGGAGAAGTTTTACTTGAAGACATCTTTGTCGGGATTTTACTAGGAGAAGCTTTGCTATTCTTCTCCTCCTTCCTTGATCCTTCTCCAACAAATTCAACAGGTGAAGGCCGGTACTTACGCAAAGATTCAGGAAATAAACACAAAATCCAATCTACATTGGCATCGGTATCATCCAATGGTGGGAATAATTCCTCCAACGTGTTAACTGTGCAAGAAGGAAGCAAAAAAACCCTGTCAAGATGGAATCAAACAAAATGGGAAGGTGTAAGTGAAATGCTAATCAAACCACTACCTTGACGGTTCCAGGCGGACACCAACTCCTTGCCACCCTCCAGGCTAGTTTTCTTCACATAAAAATACTTATGTTTCCACCCTCTATCCGCCGCATCCAAACCCAAAATTAGGGGATCTCTATCCGGCCTAATCCTAAAGTTGTACCTACCATTCCCGTGAGCCCTAAGATCAGAAACGAAGGCCAACTCCTCCAGACCAGCTACAACCTCGTGCTCGGCAGCAATCTTGTCCAAGGTATGCAAAATGCGCCAACCGATGGGCATCAATTAACAATATGATAACCGGGTGGCCTCAAAAAAGCAGGTGATTGATGGAAAAAAGGGGAATTTTAAGCCTATGCTAAATGGGTATTCGTAGAAGCCTATCCAGTCCTCAGAAACACAATCGGCGCTACAAGATTCACCAGGCACTAGAAACTCTGCGTTGGGAGGAAACGCATTGTTCCTCTTCAAAGCGTCAGCGTGGGACACATTGAAATTGCACCGTTCGCTCTCTCTCTTCTTGATAAACCCTAGACACCTAAAGCCCTTGGGGAGAGATACATCAACATCTATCACTTTTTTCTTACCTTTTCCCATTTTTTGACGACCAAAAGAGACAAAGAAACAAGAGCAAAGAGAAAGAACTCACCGGAGAAACGGACGAAGACCTAGCACCGGTTGGACGGAACACCGGTTGGACGGAGATTTTGAAAAAAGAAGAAAATTCAGTTTCCTTCTTTAAAACTGTGAAAATAGGTATTAATGGGAGATGAGACGGTTGTAGGCGCCTAGGAAAAACCCATCATTACCGTAATTCCTTATTAACCACATAAGCCAACCACCTCATCAATTTCTTGGCAAGGCAAAGCGACGTGTGGCAAAATATTAAACATTACCGTATTCTACTTGGAAAGCCCCAATATTTTGGGGGCAATTGTTTGGGGTGAAAAAATTCACTCAGCATGTTTTACATCTTGATCGTACGCCCTGAGGTAACGTCTTGGAACTCTATCTTGAACTAACGCCTTGAATTGTTTGTTGTATATTTCCTATTTTTCAGGAAACAAGTCACGTACAAACAAGATAACTCTATTGTGACTTCGCGAAGACCTTGTCAACGTCAGCATAACGGCCATGATTTCTACAAAGGAGTAACGACTGCCCATCATCAACAAAAAGCATGATTCTAGGCGAGATAGAAGTGATAGTATTTATATTGTTTCGGTTATATAATCTGTATAAATAAGTCCTTAGAAAAGCACATGTAGACATGTTACACTATACTCTACGTTTTCACTGCAATTTGTACTCAACACACAAAAGATCAATAAAACTCCATTTTTGATTAAGATAGGCTTTTCCTAAAGCCTCCCGAGGTTTTTTTCGGCGAACGATTGTTCAATGGTTTTCCTCGTTACATTCTTGTGTCCATCTTGATTTGAGAATTATATTCCATTTGTTCCCAAATTCTATCAAAGACAAATTTACTTGTTGAAATTTGTCCAAAACAGTTATGTTTCTGCAAACACATTTTTTGGCTTGAGAATATGATGAATATGATGGAATAAAGCAAAAGACTCACACTATTTTTTGGCTTGAAAATATGATGGAATAAAGCAAAATGGCTCACTAATTAAACTGTGTGTTTCTTTGTTATGAACCAACAGTCAGTCCATGCAATTTTCGATGCAATTTTTATCATGGGTCATCCGAAAATAGTCTCTCTGTGCTTTTAATACAGGGACAATGCTGCGTAAATCCGACCCCCTTACCCCACCGTAGGTGTGGAGACTTTGCGGCAATGGGGTAATGTTGTTGTTGTTCTGCAAACACATTTAGTGCAAATAGGTTTACTTGCATTTATTTTTTATTTTTTAAAGTGAGAATTACAGTAGTTAAACCAGTAGTGACTGTGATTTGCACTTTTTAGTTTCTATAATACTTCCTCCATCTAGGGATGGCCAAACCGGACCGGAACCGGACCGGAACCGGAAAACCGGACCGGAACCGGCCCGGAAAAGCCCGGAACCGCCATGAACCGGGGAGAAAACCGGAACCGGGGTAACCGGAACCAGTTTGGAGGCGGGCCGGTTAAGGTTCACCAAATTGGTGAACCGGACCGGAAAAAGCCCGGAACCGGACGAAAATTTGTTGTTTTTCAATAGAATCGGCCCGGAACCGGACCGGAAAAGCCCGGAACCGGACCAAAACCGTGAGAAAATCGGAACCGGATAACCGGAACCGTGAGAAAAGCGGGCCGGTTAAGGTTCACCTCCTCGCCGAACCGGAACCGGCGGTTCAAGGCCCGAAACCGAAACCGGACCGGATTTGGTCATCCCTACCTCCATCCCGAAAAAATAATCCCATTTGGTTTTTATTGGTAAACAAAAGTTAACTTTGACAAAATATTTATGCCAATCTAATTATTCCATTAAAATTCTAATAATTGTTATGATAAATCATTAAATGATACTCCCTCCGCCCCAGGTGAGTGTGGACCAAAATTTTTGGCGCATAAATTAAGAAAAAGTAAGAGATGATAAATAGTGGAATGAGGTGTTTGTGAGTATAAAAAATTAAATAGGAGAGAGAATGAGTGGGAGGAATAGTAAGTTGATTGGTGTTGTGAGTGTAAAATTAAAGTAGAAGAGAGAATGAGTGTGTTGAATAGTAAAAATTCTTTGACATTTTTGACAGTCCACACTCACGTGGGACGGACCAAAAGGAAAATTAATCTACACTCACCTGGGACGGAGGGAGTATATCAATAAAAAAATTGTTATTTATAAATCATTAAGTGATTTTTCAATAACAAATTTTAGAATTTCCCGAGGATAATTAGATAGACATTAATATTTGGTCAAACTTCACTTGTTTTGGCCATCAAAAAAAAACCAAATGGGACTATCTTTTCAGGACGGAGGGAGTAAAATTTAACCTGTTTTCAGCAAGTATATCCATATCTTCTGTAGGAACCTTGTTTTTTGTATTTCTCTTTGTGGCATAATTGATGTTAATTTTTGATTTTGCTTGAAGGAAAGAGCGCACTATGCTAGACTCCATCCTCTCTGAAGACGTGCTGATAATGCCATGTAAAGGAATACTGAAGGCCTGTGCAATGCATCTCCCAGTAAGCTACTATCATAATTTAATTGCGATAAATTATTTTATTCTTCCTGTTTGAAATATAATTTGAGAATTGAAATGTTTAGGATCTCTGGAGAAGTCGTTGCTGCCTTAAAGACATTGAAGGTTTTGACCACACGCTTGTTAACGACACACTAGGAGCATGTGGTGGTTTACCTGCATCACAAGAAAGTCCCTGTCTACCTTTCTTCATTTGGCAGTGTGGGGAGGTTAAGGTAATTGTTAAACACTCCCTCTATTGAGCAATCATAGCCTGCTTTAAAGATTGAGCTAATACTCCATCTGTCCCAAAATAAGTGTCGCAGTTTTCTACAAGTGTCGTGTTTCTAAACAGTCAAATAGTTTTACTGCAATTTTACCATGGTACGAGCAGTGTACAAACAAATAAAGCACATACCTAAAAAGCATTGACAAGTCAATTGCGACACTTATTATGGGATAATGGGAGTTGATTCTATGATACTTAGAATTTCACTAATTACATTTAGCTTAATACTGAAAATCATACTCCCTCTGTCCAAAAATGACCTACTTTTTTGTCTGTTACTACGAATGAACTTTGAGCATTAATTACAGGTTGCTATAATTATACTAATGTAAATCTAAAACTTGTAATTGCTACACCATCAACAATACTATCAATAACAAGTTTTACATTTCTATTTAAATAATTAAATCAACCTAAAATAATTGCTCAAACTTCATTCGTAGCAATGACAAAAAAAGTGGGAAGATCATTTTGGGACGTAGGGAGAACTATTCATTAAAGGGTACTTTGAAGAGTAATCTTAATCCTTAAAATGTTTTGACTTTTAAATGTGGACATTTTTTGTGGCATGGAGGGAGTATTTGGACAGAAAGGAAAAGATTCATTTGAGAAAGGCTAAATCTTCATCCTACCTGCCACTGCAATATTTTACCTATGGTTGATGCATATGTTCTTATTATTTCAGAAACTCAGTGACATATGTACCATAATGGAGTTTGATTTCCTCAAACCAATAAGTCCATGCTCAAGAAAAGTCCAGGTCTGTTCGTCTTCTCCGAGAACACCCCCTCCCCCTCACCGCACACCCCCCCCTGGAACCACACACACACTGCACCCGACCCCCTTCATTTGGTATAAAACGCTCAAAGAAAATACCCTACAGGTTGAATTTACAGAGACAGGAATATGCCATGGTTTTGCTCTTTGGATTGATTGGGTGATGGATTTGGAGAGAACTCTATCATCTTGTCAACAGGAACGGGTTAGAATTTATTTTGAAAACACCTATATTATGAAGCTTTATGCGTTATCGTCTTTTTATCAATCCATAATACGGAGTATTCAGTTAAGTTTCGAGTTACGGAGCCTTTTCTTCTTCTTTTTGATGATTATCATAAATTTTTCTCAAAGAAATCACACAATAACCTTAATTTTTATCCCCAGAATAGAATCTGTAGATGAGCATTTACTGAGATTTAGTACTGACAAGCCGTTTTGTTGTCAGATCAAAGGCATTGGAAGCAAGGCGTAAAGCTTTTGACCGAGCCTGTTGCAGTTGGAATTTCCGGAGCCGCTACAGGTGGATGTCGTTCTTCTTCAACAGTTATCGAAGCATCCTTTGATCCATCGAGTGGTGAACTCGACATTAAGCACACATTTCAATGATCTGAAGTTGATTGCATCTTGATATCTTTTTACTTCTTGTTATCCTTTCTGTGCTTCCATTGGAAGTGTGATGCAGGGAGCGGAAACGAATAAAATGATAAACACTATCGGTTTGTTGATTGTCGCAACAATATCGAAAAAACCGTCTTCAATAACCTATTGGTTCAACGAATACTAGGAAATTGACATCAAAAGGAACATATTCACTTTTGGATAATAAATACTCATTCAATATTAACTTGAGTTTTTTAGGGCTCTTAAGATTTGAATCTCAAGTCACACTTCTAAAAACAATCATTACCTATATGGTAACCTAATACACAATTTATTCAACAAAATTAAGTCCTAATAATACTTCTAATACTGAAAAAACTAATCAACTAATATTAAATATGAAAATAATAATTAAAATAAAACTCATATTTATCCCCAAGTTAATCTTCATCATTGATCTCCATCATTCTACTCGGCTTCGAAAAATTCATCCTCGAATTTGGAGTAGATTGTAGTCAAACGTTGAGTACGACATCAAAAATATTTGTAACAATCCTCCCAGTGAAATAAAATCTGAAAACTTGAAATCTTTCGTTGTAACTTGCACGAACTTTATACTTTATAGCTTTTGTAACAACATCCATTCAATCACTTCATTGCGTTGATACAATATAATCGATAATTAACTTTTGAATGATCAACTTACTAGAAGAACGGACGTTACCAATGCCAAATCCTCATATTGATAACCGATTTCTATAACTTCAAACTTTCACATCGATTTATCCGGTGGATATTATAAACCAAATGTGGTTACACCAATTAGATAAGATGCTGTTGATTGACACTTCACAATAACACTCATCAAAAATTGAGAGTTTTGACCAATCAACAAGAACGTTCTCACTTGAAGATTCAGAGAACAGGTAAGAGAGATCAAACTATTTTTTTTGGATTTTTTTAAAGAAAGAAAAAATTGATGAAGAAATACCTCAACTGAATTAAATTAAAAATACAGGTTCAGGCTCTAATACCAACTGATTTAGGCAAGCGAAGCAATAAAAGGATAGATTATCAGACAGACACAGTTGAGTCACACACAATTACCTTATCTTCAATTCTCGTTTAATAGCGCACGATTACCGAAAACTGACATTCAAAATGAATTTAATCACTTTTAAGAAATAAAGAGTAAACACTCAATATCAAATTTCTATTAATCAAAGCTGAAATTCGAAATTACACATTACCCTATTTTTATAGGACTAGTAAAACTTGTAAAACAAGTATTAACCCTAACCTATATGGTAACATAATAGAAGTTTAAAATATCAAAATAAAACCTAGATCTACTTCTAAACATATAATTATTGCCTATCGAAATATAATTCCGAAAAATAATAATAAAACTAACAAATAATAATTATAATTAAACTTCAACTAATCTCTATACTCATCTCCATCATTTTCCTCGGCTTCAAAAATTTCGTTCTCAAATTGGCAACAGTTTGTAGTCGAAACTTGATCATCGCGTAAAAGATATTCGTAACGATCATCTCATTGAAATAATACTTATACTTGAAATCTTTCTTTATAACCTTGACGGTTTTTAAACTTTATAGTCTTCATAACAACCTCCATCCAATCACTCCATTCAATTAATACAAAATAATCGATATTTAACTTTTGAATGTGACACATGTTGGGGAACTGGTTGTTCGCGAGCAGTAGTTGTTCCATACAAAGTGTACAAGGAGGAGATAACATGCATGGAACATCCATATAAAAAGTAATAAAAGAAGAAAACACACAATTTGTTCACTCAGTTCACCTTTTCGGACTACATCTGCAGGCACTACCAAGCCAGGATATCAACTAATATCACCAAATCTGTTGTGTTACGATATTCGCTCATGTTTACAACAATAAACATAGCATTCAAATTATGAACACACCCTCAAACAAATAAACTCTAGACATCTCATTGTTAAGCCACCTATGGAATGCCCCTAAGGGCACCCCAAAACTCACTACTGTCTTGGCTCTATTTATTGATCTCACATATTCTTTCTAATTAACACAAATTAGCGATAACTAATTTGATCACACAAGCACACAATATCCTAGGTTATCACTTGTATTGACCAAAAGAAATTCCATTGCCAAAAAGTCCCACTCAAAATAAGGAAACCATCCATCGAAATCCTGGTCTATCCCAACTTCTGCCCCTCTGCACCCGTACAACACAAATTGCTTTTCTCAAATTTTGGTTATGCACGACTGTGCAACTTAACATCCACGGCCGTGTCACTGCATTTTTCCATTTTTCTTCTCTTTTATTCATGCAACCTCGATCCTCGTACTCGTCCAAATTTTGTATCCATTCCCAACACCACGAAGCAGAAGCAGATAAAGATAAACGAATGGTATCAATATCAAATGGATCTTTTTAATGATAACAAACTTTAACAACTTCAAACTTCCACATTAATTCATCTTGTGGGAATTCAAAGCCACCAATTTTCACACCAATCAGGTGTGATGTCACTAGTTGACAAATTTTGTAATAACATTCGTAAAAACATAGAGGTTTTGACCAATCAATAATAAGATCTGAACTTGAAGATTCGAAACAAGGTAATGCGAGATCAAACATTTTTTTTTGAAAATATAAGGAAAGATTTTTTTTAATAAATGAATATATCAACCAAACAAGTTCTGGATAGAATCTGATAAACACTATTAGTTTGTTGATTGTCGAAACAATACCGGAAAAAAATATTCAATAACCTATTGATTCAACGAATACTTGAAAATGGACATCAAAAGTACCACATTCACTTTTGGATAATAAAGAGACACGATCAATATCAAAAATTCTATTAATCAAACACCAATTTTCGAAATTACAATTAACTTGAATTATATTGGGCTCTTAAGACTTGTATCTCAAGTCAACACACTACAAGAATCAGGGTTTTTAGCCACGGTCGTCGAACCGTGGTAAATAGAGATAAAACCGTGGCTAATAGTATTTATCACGATTTTGTCACGTTTTTACGTCCGAGGCTTTTGTGAGCGTCGCTTATACTGTTCTACGTTTTCTAAACCGTGACAAATAGTATTTGCTACGGTTATAGTCACGGTTAAAAACCGTAGCACAATAAGTGTGATATATGTATTTTTTTATTTGTCACGGTTGTTGTGACATTTTCTAAACCGTGACAAATAGTTTTTTTATTTGTCACGATTGTTGTGACCTTTTAAAAGTGGTGCAATTTGTAATACTTGTGACAATTTGGAACCATCACAAAAGTTATGTGCGACATATAAATCATTATTTGTATTGATAATTAACGTGGCAAATAATATCATAATGTGTGTTTTTCATATTTGTAACACAATTCAAAACTGTGATATATAGATTTTTTTTATTATTATAAAACCTAGTGTACTAGCAATAAAAGAGTTAAATGACCATTTTAACCGTAATGCATAAATTTCCATAAAAATCCACAAACCAAGTGCTTAAACAAAAATTCTAAATAATTCATTCTAGTAAGTCAAATCTAACAACTATTTATAAAGCATGTGCTACTATTAAGCATTTGTCTTAAGTAAAACATGTACAAAAGTGTAATCATGGCCATAATCTAGTCTAAAACATCAAAGTTTTGAAGTTGATGTTGAAGTTGAAGTTGAAGTTGAAAATCAAAGAGACATCATCAAGACTCCAATCCTGTCATGCGTATACAGAAAAGCAAATCTTCATAAGTAGTGAATGAATATCGTTGACAATTGAAAACATAAACAAAATCACGAGTACTTCATATTTTAGATTTAAAACAAATGGATAATAATTACTAATCGATGACATGACATATTATAAGTAAAAAAAACTTGAGTATGATTTAAAAAAAAATTTACTTACAATTTGAACAAAAGATAACATCAGTTTTATTTATCTTCAAGCAGTGGTGACACATCATACTCCCCTGCTCAGCCTATATATCCAGGAATTTTGTCAGAATAACGGTAGTGCAGCTGAAAAATGAAACAAATTGAACAAGTAGAGAACACTGTAGATTGAGTTCGTGTTTTCTCATACTTTCATTCTGCCTTAGGAATTTGGCACCAGATATCAAGCTCAATATTTCTTCCTAAATTTTACATGCCTTAAAACAGAAAACATAGTATTGCTATTGATTATAACCACTAAACAATTTACTTCTACACGGGCCAGGAATTTGGTTTCAGAAGTCGTTTGTGACCAACAGTCTTTCGGATATTGGGTGCTAAACGTCCTAATACTTCTTTGCCATAGGGAACTGATATATTTGGTATTTAGATAATGCATCAATGAAGTTGATCGAGCATAAAAAAGAAGTCAAGATACCCAATATACTTCATGAGAACCAAACTCATTTCAGTAAGATAAAAAAATAAAGCGGTGAACATTTTTACTGGCCATCATCTGTACAACAATATCACAGTAACGATCCAACTTCTTTTTAACATGTTTATAGAGTAGAAATATAAAAGAGTTGCAAGTCTGCTTTAGTGACTAGAGAAATTACAAATGGGGAATCAAAAAGCCAAGGGGAATGATCAGAAGAGAGTGAAAACATAGTATCTGATATGGACACTAGCATGGGGAAAGGAGACAACAATCCCTTATAACCCAAAACAGCAAGGAAAAGATCATAACTTAATTCTGAATAATATATGAAAGGAAAGACCTCGCCTGTGAGGTGCCTCAAACCAAAACACTCCAAATAAATAGCTTTCGGTGCACAGGTAGGTAAGCTGAAACATCAGCTTCCATTAACTTTTTACTACGCTGTTGTATTTGTTGGTTACTCAAACTGAAACATCAGCTTCCATTAACTTTTTTACTAATATTGAGATTAAAATAAATCGATGAAAAAAGGAAAAAAGTGACACAGAAGGAGTTGATAACTGAATGCTACATGAAATTATCAGGACATTCATTATTAATGAAATTATCAGGACATTCATTATTAAAATTATCAGGAACATACCTCAACATCCTCACGGTTTCAATATTCAACTAACTTAGTCCAATATGTGGGTTTCACACGTGAGTCACTGGGGCATCAGTGTTATCCTTTAACATAAAAAAAAATATTAGAAAGGTGTAACAACCCTGAAAATTTATGCTTTTATTTATTTAAAATATGATTTCCCTTAATTAATTAGGGTGGTTATTTAAATTAATTATATGGATTAGAAAATTAAAAACCCAAGTTAATGCCCTATTAAATCTAGGCTGTTTTGTGGGAGTAACTGATGGAAGCAATTAGGAACCTCTTCAATGGTTTTAATGGCAAGGAGGGAATGAAGGGTTGCTTGGGGTTATAAAAAGAGAGAGAGGGGCAGTTTATTCTTATCACAAAGAAAAGAAATCACGAGAGAAAAAGAGAGAGTGCAGCTGGGAGTGAGAGAGAGAGGCCGCAGAGAGAGAGATCGCAGAGGGAAGGAGGCCGAGGCAGGAAGAAGAAGGAGGAGAAAACCTCCATTGTTGTGTGTTCAAGCTCAACCTAAGTAAGTAATCATCCTCTTCTTTTGGGATTTCTAAGATAGAGAAGTATGTAAAAATCCTAGAAGGAGACCTAGACATCTGAAGTAAGAGTAATGAATAAAATCAGATTTTGTGAAGGAAATTATGAAATCTTAATTGTTGAATTAGAACTAAGGGTGGAAGCATGAAATTTATTGAATATGGATATGCTATGCTGGGAATTGTGTATGAAGTAGGGTTGTTTAAAAGCTTACTAGTTATGAATTATGGGAAGAAATGAGTATGTAATCAGGGAATGATTAAATATTGCATGCTAAGATATGAACGAAACAGAGGAAGGCGAGGGTCCATGTATGGGTGTTTGTGAGTGTTCTGTGTGTGTGTGTGTTTTTGCATGCTAGTGTGTGTGCGTGTTTGTGCAGCAGAATGTGTGTAAGTTTTGCCGAGAAGCTGGGAGTGTGTCGACAGAATTTTGTAAATGTGTTGCTGCTGATGTGCGCACGTGTGTGTTGCTTGGTATGTGCTGATGTATGGGTGTTGCTGAGTGTGGAGGGCTGGAAGTGGCAGTCAGAAAATGTATGTCTGCCGTGTATGTAGAGTGTTTAGGTGTGAGTCTTAAGGTGTATAAAGCTGTGAATAGTAAAATACACGCTGTGAATAGTAAAAATACATATGCTGTGAATAGTAAATTAGTAAGGATAATTGTAGTATTGGAAGTGATAATTGTGAATGAATCTTAGAAACCCTAAGGGTAATTTGGGAAACCTAAAGGAGTAAAAGAGTAAATCTTTAAAAGGAGTTAAGTAGAATAACTTATAGATTTATCGAAAAGGATTAAAGGTACTAAGTAGGGAGAGATTACTTGTACCTAAGTTGAGTTTCTCTCCACTTGATTGTAGATTTGTGCAAGTGGACTTTCGAAGGAAGAGCAAGTAAGCTAAGGTAAGGGATTACGTTCCTTAAGTATATATTTGAGATTCATCCTTTAATGTAGGATTCCTCATAAATTGTTTCAAGCGTAGCTACTAATGGCCGGTAGCATTTGAACTCCGATGTTGATATAACGTCTTTTGATTATCTTACCCTTGATATATGTTGTTCAATGGGTATCCAAGTGAATTGAAATTGCTTTATGTATTCTTGTACCTGGAATATTATGGGAACTATAACTGTATCTAATTGAAACAGGTGCAGTTAGTTTAGTCTGATTGAAAAGGACTAATTAAGATAGTCTAGTTCGATTGAAAAGGACTTAGACTTTTAAATTGCTACTTGATGAAGTAGTTTGAATATCATGATATATCATAATAAGGGAGCACCCTGAAAAGGTGTAAGGTCTCTTATTCTCTTAACACCCTGAAAAGGTGTGACACCCTGAAAAGGTGTTTGAAACTATGGAATTGACGGACTTGTGATAGGGCCATGTTCTCTTTAAATATGATAACTGTATTTTGAATGTGTACAGTTAAAATTATTGTTGATAGCCTTTCATTGTAGTATAATTGATTGGTTTCGTTCTTTCGGTCATCTCTCCTTAGTACCCGGAGAGAATTCCGTATGAACTTGCTGAGCATTGTTCGCTCACCCCTTCTTCTAATTTTTCTCCCCAGGTAAGCGGTAGGAGAAGTTGATCGGTAGCAGGGATGACGGGTGGAATTAGGGTTAGGGTTAGCATTAATCATTTCGGACTTAGCGAGCTAGTGGGTTGTACTAGCCGTTAAGGTTTAAAGACAGTTATTTTCTCATTTGAATTATGGTTAGACATACTAGCCGTTAAGGTTTAAAGACAGTTATTTCCGCATTTGAATTATGGTTAGGATTTACTAGCCGTTGTGATACCCGACTTTGGGAATTTTATATTGATTGTTAATGGTATTTAATTGATGAAAATTGGGGACGTTACAGTTGGTATCAAAGCTTTGGCTTTAGGTCACATGGAAGACTGTTAGAGCATTAAGCATACTAGAAGAAGTAGTACTTGAGTATAATTGGGCCTACCTAGAAAGTATTTGGGACGAGGATTCTAGGATAAAATTTCTCAAGAGTCTAACTATGAAATTGTGGAAATTAAGAGATTGTAATTGGAAAGTTAGCATTTTTTAGAAGTTGCTATTTATGGAAACCTTCTATTTCAGAAAACCTTCTAAGTTTGGAAACTTTCCTTATTAATAAACTTGCCATTCTGAGGAACTTGCTATTTTTAGAAACTTTCTATTGGAGAACATACTATTTTGGGGAAAGAACCTAGAATAAAATTCCCTTGGAAGTATAACAAGATCCTCCGAGTAATCTAGAGGACAACTCTTAAGTTTAAATGTGAATTGTTATTGATGAAAAGGCTTATAATAATCAAGTGAGAGAGCAAGCTTACCAATGGTATTATGAGCTTAAATATTTGAAGGCTAATGTGCCAGTAGCTGAAGTGTCAAACGAAGGTAACTTAGTGAATTAGAATGCTATGGAAAAAGTAGCTGAGGAAATGATAGGGAGTGAAGCCGCTCCGATTTTGATTGATGATGAGAGTGAGAGTGAGCTGGAATCGAGCCAAGAGGTGGCAACCCCAGTTCGTAGGCCAAGAGGATCCACGAAGAAGGTGCAGATTCCGAATGGAAGACCTAGGAAGATTGTAGCTACATGAATGAGAAGTGGAGTATTATACTATTTTTACTGTTAATTCTAGAAGTGATATAGATTTAGCAAGTTTTAGTTATAATAGAAAGAACTTGAGATATTTATGATTTACGTTTTGAAGTTATGAAGTGAAAACTTTATTTTAGTCAAGTAAGTGATTTCCTTTGACTTATGTGTTTAATGATGTGAATTTTATTGTTCCTTAAGTGTTAAATATGTGTATTGACCTGGAACAATGGCCTAGTAACATGGCCCAGGAATGAAAGGTAAAATCTGTTGAAATGACTTGTAGATATAATATGGTTTATTGAAATGGCCAAGTGTTGATTAATTGGATTATTGAAACGGCCAATGAAGATAAAAATCGGCCTATTGAAATGGCCAAAAGTATGAAATTGTGAACATTGGTCTATTGAAACGACCTAAGGAAATATTGGTCTAATGAAGCGACCCATGAGTCTAGTTGAAACAACTTATGTAGAGTATTGTTGGTCTATTAAAATGACCAGTAGGTCTAGTGAATTGACCTATAATGTATATGTTTAGTCTAATGAAACGACATATGAGTATGAATTAAGGGTCCGTTGAAATGACCTATGAAATTGTGTGGTCTAATGAAATGACAAATAGTCTAGTGAAATGGATTGTGAATGTGTCGATCTATGGAAACGAACGATGGTCTAGTAAATGGACCGATGATGTAATTGAAGTCTGTTGAGACGCCCTAATTTAAGTAAATACTATAAGGTAGCAAGTATGAGTATTAGTAGCGTTGGTCTGTTGAAACGACCAATAAGTCGGTTGAAACGACTTATGAGGGTAATGCCGGTCTATTGAAAAGACCAAGGGTCTAGTGACTTGACCTATGACTTAATTAAATGTTTAGTTACATTGCGGCGGCCCTAGGTTTTATAGTATAAAAGTGTTAAACATTTAGTGTTGCTAGTATAGGCATGAGTAATAGTGCCTTGTATTCGCAGTACTGATAAGTATCGTAAAGAAGATGGTGTCGTAAGTAAGTACCCAAGTGAGAACTTTAATAATCGAAGAGTTGGGATCAAAAGCGAGGTCCGTGGTCAAGGATCGTGTGCAGAAAGGGAAGCACAAGACTAATGAGTATCGATACAAAGAGAAGGAATTGAATTTGAAACCTGAAGTGTTAGAAGTATCTTTGGTGATCGATACTCCGACTAATGAGTCGATTCCTATATTGTCTAGGTATAAGAAGTGTCCTTTGACAATAAATGATAGAGCACTCAAGGTTAACCTAATAGAGTTGAAATGAATGAATATGACATTATTCTGGGAATGGATTGGTTAGCTACCTACCATGCAAAAGTAGACTGTTTCAAGGAAGGAAGTACATTTTAAGTAATCATTCTGGAGAAGAGTTTAGCTTCCAGGGATCGAAGCCGAGAAGTCGATCGGGTCTTATTTCGGTAATGAAGGCTCGAAAAATGTTAAGAAAGGGATGTGAAGGGTTCTTGGCCTATATTGGCGAGACGGACAAGAACGAAGTGAGTATAGAAGCTCTTTCGGTGGTCAGAGATTTCAAGGATGTTTTTCCAGAAGATTTGTCGGGAATACCACCAGAAAGGGAGATGGAGTTTTCTATAGACTTAGTACCAGAAATCGCACCGATATCCAAAGCACCGTCTGAGAATGGCGCCTTTGAACTTAAAGAATTGAAGGAACAATTGCAGGAATTATTGGATAAAGGTCTGATTAGACCGAGTGTTTCACCATGGGGTGCGCCAGTGTTGTTTGTGAAGAAGAAGGATGGATCGATGAGGATGTGTATCGACTATCGAGAACTGAATAAAGTGACGGTAAGAAATCAGTATCCGTTACCAAGGATTGATGATTTGTTTGACCAACTTCGGGGAGCGTGTTATTTCTCAAAGATAGATTTGAGATCGGGATATCACCAGTGAAAAAGGAGGATGTTGCGAAGACGGCCTTTAGGACAAGGTACGGTCACTATGAGTTTTTGGTTATGCCGTTTGGATTGACGAACGCCCCAGCAGTATTTATGGAACTAATGAACAGGGTATTTCAGGAATTTTTGGATAAGTGTGTAATTGTATTTATAGATGATATTTTGGTTTATTCTAAGACCAAGGAAGAACATGAAGAGCATTTAAGGTTGGTACTGCAAATCTTAAGGGAACAGAAGTTGTATGCGAAATTTAAGAAGTGTGAATTTTGGTTGGAGGAAGTAGCATTCTTAGGGCATGTGGTATCTAAGGATGGGATTGCAGTAGATCCGGCAAAGATAGAGGCTATAGTGAATTGGGAGAGACCAACTACTGTCAGCGAGATTAGAAGTTTCTTGGGGTTGGCAGGATACTATAGGAGATTTGTGGAAGGATTTTCAAAATTATCAGGACCATTAACTAAGTTAACGCAGAAAGGAGCGAAGTTCGTTTGGTCGGAAGAATGTGAAAAGAATTTTCAAGAGCTGAAGAGGCGTTTGGTGTCCGCACCAGTTCTTACAATACCATCAGGATCAGATGGATTTGTGATTTATAGTGATGCTTCGTTGAAATGATTGGGTTGTGTATTAATGCAGAATGATAAGGTTATAGCCTATGCGTCAAGACAACTGAAGAACCATGAGAAGAATTATCCCACCCACGATTTGGAGTTAGCAGCCGTAGTTTTTGCACTGAAAATTTGGAGACATTATTTGTATGGGGTTAGTTGCCAGATTTATACGGATCATAAGAGTCTTAAGTATATCTTCACTCAGAAAGAATTGAATATGAGGCAAAGGAGATGGCTAGAATTACTTAAGGATTATGATTGTACGATTTTGTATCACCCCGGAAAGGCCAATAAGGTGGCAGATGCTTTGAGTAGGAAGAACCGTGGAACACTAGCGGTGTTGATTTCTAAGGGGGTAAGTACGTGGAATAATATTGAAATTTCTGGGTTGGAGGTAACAGTTAGGGGAAACTTGGCTCAGATGAGTGTTCAGCCTACACTTTTGGACCGAATCAAGGAATCACAAGGGACCGATGGTGAGGCTGAAAAGATACGTGAAAATATGGTTAAAGAGAAGGCAACAAATTTTCGTATGGGAGATAATGGAATTTTGAGGTACCAATCAAGAATTTGGGTGCCAGGTAATGAAGATATAAAAAGGGAGATTTTGAAGGAAGCTCATTGTTCGAGGTTTTCCGTACATCCCGGGAGTACAAAGATGTATAGGAATTTAAGAGAATCTTTTTGGTGGAACGACATGAAGGGAGATGTGGCAGAATTCGTTTCAAGATGTTTGGTATGTCAGCAAGTAAAGAGTGAACATCAGAAACCGACAGGGTTACTACAGTCGTTACCAATACCAGAATGGAAATGGGAGAATATAGCTATGGATTTGGTAGTAGGTTTACCAAGGACGTTGAAGGGTCACAACGCAATTTGGGTTATAGTGGACAGACTTACGAAGTCGGCTCACTTTTTGGCAATTAAGGTGACGGACTCATTGGAGAAGTTAGCAAAGTTATATGTTGACGAGATTGTAAGATTACATGGGATACCTGTGTCGATAGTGTCCGATCGAGATGCAAGATTCACATCGAAGTTCTGGAAGAGTCTACAGCAGGCATTAGGTACCTAACTAACTATGAGTACAGCATTTCATCCGCGTGACGGATGGACGGTCGGAAAGAACTATTCGGACTACGGAGGATATGCTAAGAGCCACATCATTGGGCGCGAGGGCATGGGACGAACACCGACGTTAGTAGAATTCGCCTACAACAATAGTTTTCACGCAAGTATCGGTATGGCACCATACGAAGCATTGTATGGACGGAAGTGTAGGTCACCCTGCATGTTGGGATGAAGTGGGTGAGAGAAAATTGACGGGACCAGAGATTGTTCAGGTAACCGCAGATAAAGTGCAACAGATCAGAAAATGGTTATTAACATCATAGAGTCGACAGAAGTCGTATGCAGATCGCCGACGGCGAGATTTGGAATTTAAGTTGGGGGATCGCGTATTCTTGAAGATTTCGCCAACCAAGGGAGTCATGAGGTTTGGAATTCGCGGGAAGTTAAGCCCGAGGTTTGTGGGACCATTCGAAATTTTGGAGCGAGTTGGGTTGGTAGCCTATAAATTAGCCCTACCACCTGTACTTGCAGGAGAACACAATGTGTTCCATGTCTCGATGTTGAGGAAGTACATCCCCGACCCGAGCCATGTGATTGAGTATAGACAGCTCAGATTCCGTGCCGATCTGAGTTATGATGAGCAACCTGTGAAAATTGTGGATCGGAAATATCAGAATTTGAGAAGGCGGATAATTCCGTACGTGAAAGTGCAATGGAGCAATCACTCAGAAAGAGAAGCGACGTGGGAGCTCGAGAGCGAGATGCGAGAGTCGTATCCCACCCTGTTTTCAGAATGAGTGCGTTTGGTTTGGTGGACCAAACCCTTTTAAGGGGGTAAGAATGTAACAACCCTGAAAATTTATGCTTTTATTTATTTAAAATATGATTTCCCTTAATTAATTAGGGTGGTTATTTAAATTAATTATATGGATTAGAAAATTAAAAAACCCAAGTTAATGCCCTATTAAATCTAGGCTGTTTTGTGGGAGTAACTGATGGAAGCAATTAGGAACCTCTTCAATGGTTTTAATGGCAAGGAGGGAATGAAGGGTTGCTTGGGGTTATAAAAAGAGAGAGAGGGGCAGTTTATTCTTATCACAAAGAAAAGAAATCACGAGAGAAAAAGAGAGAGTGCAGCTGGGAGTGAGAGAGAGGCCGCAGAGAGAGAGATCGCAGAGGGAAGGAGGCCGAGGCAGGAAGAAGAAGGAGGAGAAAACCTCCATTGTTGTGTGTTCAAGCTCAACCTAAGTAAGTAATCATCCTCTTCTTTTGGGATTTCTAAGATAGAGAAGTATGTAAAAATCCTAGAAGGAGACCTAGACATCTGAAGTAAGAGTAATGAATAAAATCAGATTTTGTGAAGGAAATTATGAAATCTTAATTGTTGAATTAGAACTAAGGGTGGAAGCATGAAATTTATTGAATATGGATATGCTATGCTGGGAATTGTGTATGAAGTAGGGTTGTTTAAAAGCTTACTAGTTATGAATTATGGGAAGAAATGAGTATGTAATCAGGGAATGATTAAATATTGCATGCTAAGATATGAACGAAACAGAGGAAGACTGAGGGGTCTGTATGGGTGTTTGTGAGTGTTCTGTGTGTGTGTGTGTTTTTGCATGCTAGTGTGTGTGCGTGTTTGTGCAGCAGAATGTGTGTAAGTTTTGCCGAGAAGCTGGGAGTGTGTCGACAGAATTTTGTAAATGTGTTCTTTGCTGATGTGCGCACGTGTGTGTTGCTTGGTATGTGCTTGATGTATGGGTGTTCTTTGAGTGTGGAGGGCTGGAAGTGGCAGTCAGAAAATGTATGTCTGCCGTGTATGTAGAGTGTTTAGGTGTGAGTCTTAAGGTGTATAAAGCTGTGAATAGTAAAATACACGCTGTGAATAGTAAAAATACATATGCTGTGAATAGTAAATTAGTAAGGATAATTGTAGTATTGGAAGTGATAATTGTGAATGAATCTTAGAAACCCTAAGGGTAATTTGGGAAACCTAAAGGAGTAAAAGAGTAAATCTTTAAAAGGAGTTAAGTAGAATAACTTATAGATTTATCGAAAAGGATTAAAGGTACTAAGTAGGGAGAGATTACTTGTACCTAAGTTGAGTTTCTCTCCACTTGATTGTAGATTTGTGCAAGTGGACTTTCGAAGGAAGAGCAAGTAAGCTAAGGTAAGGGATTACGTTCCTTAAGTATATATTTGAGATTCATCCTTTAATGTAGGATTCCTCATAAATTGTTTCAAGCGTAGCTACTAATGGCCGGTAGCATTTGAACTCCGATGTTGATATAACGTCTTTTGATTATTTTACCCTTGATATATGTTGTTCAATGGGTATCCAAGTGAATTGAAATTGCTTTATGTATTCTTGTACCTGGAATATTATGGGAACTATAACTGTATCTAATTGAAACAGGTGTAGTTAGTTTAGTCTGATTGAAAAGGACTAATTAAGATAGTCTAGTTCGATTGAAAAGGACTTAGACTTTTAAATTGCTACTTGATGAAGTAGTTTGAATATCATGATATATCATAATAAGGGAGCACCCTGAAAAGGTGTAAGGTCTCTTATTCTCTTAACACCCTGAAAAGGTGTGACACCCTGAAAAGGTGTTTGAAACTATGGAATTGACGGACTTGTGATAGGGCCATGTTCTCTTTAAATATGATAACTGTATTTTGAATGTGTACAGTTAAAATTATTGTTGATAGCCTTTCATTGTAGTATAATTGATTGGTTTCGTTCTTTCGGTCATCTCTCCTTAGTACCCGGAGAGAATTCCGTATGAACTTGCTGAGCATTGTTCGCTCACCCCTTCTTCTAATTTTTCTCCCCAGGTAAGCGGTAGGAGAAGTTGATCGGTAGCAGGGATGACGGGTGGAATTAGGGTTAGGGTTAGCATTAATCATTTCGGACTTAGCAAGCTAGTGGGTTGTACTAGCCGTTAAGGTTTAAAGACAGTTATTTTCTCATTTGAATTATGGTTAGACATACTAGCCGTTAAGGTTTAAAGACAGTTATTTCCGCATTTGAATTATGGTTAGGATTTACTAGCCGTTGTGATACCCGACTTTGGGAATTTTATATTGATTGTTAATGGTATTTAATTGATGAAAATTGGGGACGTTACAAAAGGAGAGCAGTTTAGTGCTATCGTAATCAATCAAGCAACCACATATAATTATGTAATTTCAAATATATATTAGAAAAGAAATATGAAATGAAGAAGGGTGCCGACTGTGTTTAAAACAACATACTTTAAAATAGTCAATATGGAATACAGTTAACAAACATCTTACCTGAGAATTTTGGACAAGTACGTCAATTGCAGCTAGGTAAGGGGCTACTGTCAGAGTTTTATTCACAAAATGAACTCGATTTTGGATTTTCTTTGCTGCAACAAAGTTCCGGAAAACAAAATGCATAACTTCAGGTACATATAAAAAAAATGAACTTGAAAGTTGCAAACTGAAGAATAAAACTGAATCCATTCTTTTATTAAAATATAATTGTTGACTTGATTCACATGCCAAATAAAAAGGAGCAAGATTATCTAATAAACTAGTAAGCTAAGCAAATAGTTAGCATATTGTGCAGTAAGGAAACAAGTTATTATAAAGCAAATGTGGGACCACCCATCCTAACATATAAGCAAAACTGACAAGGGTCTTACAAAGGATTTATAAATTGAAAAGCACAAATTTAAGAAATATTTCAAATTTGAGACCTGTATGTAAAGGGACCTGCAATCAAGTGACACTGGCTTCTAAAAAGAACTTGCTGCAGTTTGTGTGTTTGCCTAATTTTCATTTTACCAAAATAGTCACATCTTGAAAGTAAAAGAAGTTTAAGAAAAGAAAATTGCACCTGAATTGGAAGTGACTTTGGAACAGGTGAGATGGTCTGCGGTCCAAATATAATACTGCTTCTCAAGATTTCAAAGTTTGAACAACTTGCATATATAAATTCTTCTGCTGCCACTTTGGACTTCCCATACACATTCACGGGAACAGTCTCATTCTCTTCACTGTAGAAAGACTTGGTTCCTTCATAGACTGGCAATAAAACTTATTTTACGTCAATTCAACCACAATAAATTATGCAGCTAAAAGGATGAAGGTTTTCATCAAAGATTTTTAACAATTCAACGTAAAGACATTATAGTATGACAGTTTCATTATAAACTACCTTGCTCGGTCGATAAATGAATCAAAAGGGAACTGTTTCCTTTAAAACTTGATAACCATTTCACAAGTGCTGAAGGAACGTTTACAGACATGGCAGCTGCGGGATCCACCTCACAGGCACGAGGTACAGAAAGTGCAGCACAGTTAATAACCACATCAGGCTGCAATTCAGAAAGTCTTCAAAATTCAGTCATTTTAAGAAGTTGGGGATTCTGCTTCGTGCTTGAAACACAAAGATGATTCTTCCCTTTGATCAAATTATTAGAACCTGTGCAAATACAAGTATGATATTAAGGCTTGGCCATCTGAATTCCTTAAGAGGACATACATTTCTGTTTCTTTTTCAGATTTGCAATTATTGGTAAACACTTTCAAGACTAACTTCCTTTGTTATGTGTTTGCATAACATGAGGACATTGTTTTCTCACCTGTCATTGACGAGTCTATACGACTTTTCATGTTAACCGACCCCTACTAATTTTGGGACTAAAGCTTTATTGTTGTTGTTGTATACAAAATAATAGAAAGTGTGGAGGTTCAGATAGACTAATTAACCAAGAACCACAGACTAATTTCTTGTCAGACTAGTCATGGGTTGCCTCGAACATCCCTATGGCCTTACCCAACAAGAATCTAGCGAACTAATCCTTTACCAAAGCAGAGTAAAGGACAAAATGTCTGCAGTCTAAAATCCTGCAATTATTTTGCAGTCCAGATCCAACAATACTTGCAGAAAACATCAGAATTCCACATCTCCTTCCTTCTCCAAGTCCCCTCCTTTTTTAACCCACAGTTTGTAACCCAAGACACACTAAACCATGCCGAAAAGTAAGGCCCGTAAGAAACAAGACACTCTATAATGAAGAACAGGTGCAAACGAGCTTTGCTTGCAACCAGGCAAAGGACACACATCTGTAATTGACGCTGTTTTAGGGTGCCATTTAGCATGCAACCATTAGTCGCTGATCATGACCACACAAACAGATGCTCTAATTTCAAAAGAAAAACTAATTTTCCTGATCTTTTTTGAACCAATTGTTCTTCTACATTGCCTAGAATAATCCAAGACTCACCAAACACTGCCAAAGAGTGGCCCATGCACACCAATACACTTATGATGACGAGAAATGTACACATAGATCTCTCTTGACTCTTGACTCCTGCCTCCATGCAACGGACACACACATCAGAACTTAACATACTTTAAAAGCTCCCTTTTGCCTGTAACAGTTGGTATTAAGCTAGCATGAATCGAAGACCATATGGATGCTCTAACATCAAGAGGAACTCTAATTTTTGAAATAAAACGGAAGGAGATGGCACATTAGAGCCACATAAGAACCTATCAAAAGCCCGACTATGATAGATATCTGAAGCATTAAGATTCCACTATCAGCTCTAAGTTTAAGAGTACTATCCATACACATAATGATGCACACCTCTGGGGACTACTTTTCAATCAAAGAAAAGGCTTAGGAAAGAAAGCCACGAGAGCCGCTTGTCCAGCCAGTTAGCAGCTAAGGAGCTACTCTAGAGTTCCTTCCAGTCGGGAAAGAGTTAGCTTAAGCTTAAGACCGGTAAAGTCAAGTAAAGGGTAGGGCATAATAATTTCAATAATCAGATGAATAAAGACATAATTGTCTAGATAACTACATAAAAAAGAAGAATAATTACGTGTCAGTTTGGCGCAAGAAACTATAAATTCCTAGATGAACATAAGCAGCATAATTATGAGAAAACCCTCAAAAGATTATGAACACAGAGAACAATAACAGAAATACATAAATCACCCAAAAGCTAAATATGACTCAAGAACCCAAATCAAGAAGCAGACTCATAAATCTCAACCTACAAAGTTAAAAATTAGATATAAATTACATCTATGAATCTAATAAAATCAAAACCCACAGATCATCCACAATCTTTAGATAAATGAAAATATCATCCACAGGGACAAATTAATGAAACATCATTAACAAAGAACACCTATCTCCCTCTCTCTGAAGGGAAGAGCTTACCAATGGGTTCCCTTACACAATGTAAGCTTCTCGTTGTAGACTTCACCAAACTAGAATCCCTAAAGCCTGGTACAGTTTCACCTGGAATTGACCTGGGAAAAAGGTTTATGCGCTGAGAATATTTATAATTGAACATGAGGGAGGATTTTGCAAGCTATCGATTACCTTTGCGTTGAAGGTTTGCATCGCCAATACGCCGAAATCCTAATTAATTTAGAATTCAAGCAGGAATCGAAAATAAGAAACCGATTTGGATTTGATTTGCGTATGGAGATTTCAAGGGTTTGCGATTTGCGTTGAAGGTTTGCGGCGTTGAAGAAACTGCGCCAATACACGAAGTGGCCGAAATCCTAATTACTTTAGAATTCCAAGAATAATCGGAAATCAGAAATCAGAAACCAATTTGGATTTGGATTGAGAGGGAATTCGAATTTCGTGGAGGGAAATCGGATTTCATGGAGGGGAATATGGGGAAGCTAAAAAAGAAAGAATACTTTTAAAAAATTTTAAGAAAAAGAAAGAATACGCATTGTCGCGGGGTCGCCTTGAGGTTTTGGACTAAATAAAAAAATAGTAAATGGGTATATACCACTAAAAAAGAAAGAATACTTTTAAAATTTTTTAAGAAAAAGAAAGAATACTTTTAAAATTTTTTAAGAAAAAGAAAGAATACTTTTAAAATTTTTTAAGAAAAAGAAAGAATACGCATTGTCGCGGCGTCGCCTTGAGGTTTTGGACTAAATAAAAAAATAGTAAATGGGTATATACCACGGTCATCCAATAAACCGGTGCAAAAAAAATTAATTGCTACGATTAAAAAAAACGTGGTTTATAGTAAATTATTTGCCACGGTTAACGGACCGTGACAAATAAAATGTGACAAAAACACCTTTTTCTTGTAGTGACACTTCTAAAAACAATCCTTACCTATATGGTAACCTAGTACACAATTTATTCATCAAAATTAAGTCCTAATATACTTCTAATATTGAAAAGACTAATTCACTAATATTATACATGAAAATAATAATAAGATAACAAGTAATTAAAATAAGAGTGAGTCTCCTGTGAGAACACACATACCCGTCTCATGGGTGAGACGGGTCGGAATGACCCATGACCCATGACCCAGAATTTCCACTTGCAGTTATGCCACGTTGTTTCTTGTTCCCATTTGCCATGTACCGCCTCCTTTTTATTATTATGCGTTTTTTTATTACTTTCTTTTCTTTTTGCTTTTTTTTTATTATTTTTTTTCTTTTCATTATTTTTTTTATTTTATTTTTTTTTCTTTTTTATCTTTTCATTATTTTTTTATTATTTTTACTATTAATTCACAAGTGTAGTACTATTACTTATAGCAATACAACTATTACTTATAGCAATACCAACTATTACTTAAACAAATGAGAAGTATTTATTCAAAATGAAAACAGTTTCTAAAATTATTAGTATTAGTTAAAAAATAAAATAACACTATTACTTCACAATTGTAGTACTATTACTTATAGCAATACCAACTATTACTTAAACAAATGAGAAGTATTACTCAAAATGAAAAAAGTTCCTAAAACTATTTTTAGTTAAAAAAAAAAAAAATAACACTATTACTTCACAAGTGTAGTACTATTACTTATAGCAATATCAACTATTACTTAAACATATAAGAAGTATTACTCAAAATAAAAACAATTATTAAAACTATTTTTCGGAAAACACTATTACTTTACAAGTGTAGTACTATTATTTATAACAATACCAACTATTACTTTACAAATGTAGTACTATTATTTATAACAATATCAACTATTACTTTACAAGTGTAGTACTATTATTTATAACAATATCAACTATTACTTAAACACATAAGAATTATTACTCAAAATGAAAACACCTTCCTCTTCCAATCCACAAAAGTGTAGTACTATTACTTATAGCAATACCAATTATTACTTAAACAAATGAGAATTATTACTCAAAATGAAAATCCCTAAACCAAAGCAACCCCTCTTTACCAAAATCTCCATTGTCAACGCTGCTAAACCCTCTTCGACATACGTTCCGCTTACCGGAAACTTGCTCTGGTTAATTTCAATTTCACTCACAATTGATTTCCTTCAATTTGGTTTTATTGACCGACATACAATTCAATCAATCACTGAGCTAGTTATAATGCTGGTTCTGTTTAGGAATGGCATCCGGACAAGTGGGCGAAGAAGCCGTCGTTGGCCGGAGAAGCCAATCGTCGCTTCCGAAACTTCGGGAGAGGGGATTGAAGAAGTGGTTTGTTGATTTGGTTTGGGTGTGAGGGAAAGTGGATCGGTGATAGGCTTGAATTGAAGTTCGCCGGTTGTTTTGAGATCGGAGAGGGGATTGGGGAAGGTTTGGGCCTGAGAGAGAGCTTGGATTGAGGAAGAAGACGGACGCAGGGGTGGGCAATTGCGTATAGAGAGAGAGTGATGAGAGAGAGTGGTGCGTGGGTATTCTTGGGCGGGTAGGGCGGGTCATGGCCATGGATCCGACCCGTCTCATGGATGAGACGGGTATTGTTGTTCCTACGCAAGTTTTTGTCTTAAAATAAAACTCATATTTATCCGGTTTATGTTAATCATTGATCTCTACAAGTGCTAGTGGCAAAATGGTATGACAGTATGATTGTTTTTCCCCCAACGATTTTGTGTTTCAATATGTGATTTGCTATTAGCTTCTTAAATCGACGATATTGAAGCTCTTGCTACGGTTAAACGATCCTCTTCTCTAAATTTCTGTTACATCTTTCGTCCTGGAAAATTTGTACTATAATCAACTCGATCAAACTTTTTTTTATCATAACTTTTAAAATTAGAATTGCATGCCAAAAAGGCCACAATTTAAAGAGGAAAAAAAAGCGTCAAGAGCGAGAAGTTTTATATCGGCAATTGAAAGGCAAGTTTGAACAACGTATTCGGCAAGAGCGAGAAGTTGCGTAAAGACATTTTGAGAAGCACATGCAACAAGTAATGGCAACCGTTAATTTGCAAAAACATCAACCTACTAGCGGTAATGCCTCTGCTTTATAAGTCGGCAATACCATGATTTGCATGGTGGTCGTGGCACTAGTAGGCGAAGTGGTGGTGGCGGTCGTGGTTATTAAACTTGTTTTTTATTTGGCTTGTAATCAAACTTAAAATTAGATAAGTTGCCGACGGATATTTCCGTCGGTAATTATAAAATTACCTACGGATTAGTGCATTGATAATCACCGGCGATAAGCCGACAAACTTCTTTTGTCGATGGACAATTTCCGACGTCTTATTATTGATGTTTACCAACGGCAGGTCCGTCGATAGTATCGACGAATAAATCTGCCGGTATTACCAACGGAATATTATCAATGTAATACGACAAATTTCATCCATTGATAAATATATATTACCGACAGACTCTTCAATATATCAACGGATATATCCATCGCTAATCGATCAGTTTTCATTAGTGATCACAATTTGTATGTACAGTCAGTAAGAGAAAGACTTGCACCACAAGACTCTCCATTCACAGCTCCATTCACAAAGTCCTAAACGTGTGAAAAGATTGTGTATATACTTCTATGTTTGGACTATATTGTTTCCTTGTATTTAGCATATGTAATTAGTGTTGGGAAAGTTACAATTGGCAAAGTTACAATAAGAAAGAAATAAATTACGAAATTGAAATACAAATATAAACTGAATAAATTTGAAGAAAAAAAGGTCAGTAACAATTTTTGTTGTGCACGAGTCCTGATAAATCAGTCTTATTAAAACTTATTCGACCCCTCACCGATAGTGCTTGAGGCTGCCTTGTACGCGAGTCTCCTATGATATAACGTGAGGATCGGGGGCACTTTGCACCTAAAGTTACCAGCGAATTGGCAGTGTGCCTGGACATTATCACCACGATATAGCTGGAAAATGTTTTGGTGTTATTCAAATGGTTTGTGGCTCCATCTTATAACTACAACTGGTCAAACTGAACAGTTATCATCATTTAAAAAATTTTTCGTGCGACTATTACAAAAGGAAGAAACCAGATATTAAGCTTGAGTATCTGTTCATGATCATGAAAATTTATTTCTGATTAGCAAAAGGTGGGGCAGCGCGAGTAGGCCAATTTGGAGCCAAATTCGTATCCGCCCGAAGCCCATTTTCGGTTCATAATTTGCACACCCCTTGCGCATCTGTGCGCGAGAGAGAGAGTCTTTATGCCACACATTCATACCCCTTACAAAGTGTAGGAGTATTTAGACTTGTTAGATTTTACATTCCCATTCTCTGTAGGATAACCACATTTTCCCACTTTCAACCACTAAATTTGAGTCTTAATATATCATTCATCCATTAACCATCTTGGACAAATAAATATTTGATTTAAATGTTCTCATGAAATCGAACACAAACCCACATTCAATTTGGTTATTTAACAAATAACACATTCAATTTAGTTATTTAACAAATAACCCTTTTTTTATATACTCCCTCCGTCCCAATAAGTGCTTCACCCTTTTGGGTGGGCACGAGAATTATGGAAATGGGTGAGAAAAAAAAATGTTGCGAGTGTAATTTGAAAATAGGAGAAAGAATTAGTGGAGGGAATAGTGAATTTGAAAAGTGTTGTGAGTGTAATAGTGAATTAGGAGAGAGAATGAGTGGAGAGAATAGTGAAGATTCTTTGTCAAAAAAGGAAAGATGAAGCTTCTAACGGGACGCCCTTTTGGGTAATTAGTGAAGCTTTTATTGGGACGGAGGGAGTATAAAAAAAAGGAGTAGGTGATTATCTGATGATAAGGCCAATTACACTGGCTAACAAGAGACGAAAAAGTAGGGTGGGATAGGAAAGTGTAAATTTACTAGTTTTCTTTATATCTTTATATATAATATATATTCCTTTCCATTGTAGCTTTATTTTAAGGAATATTTTACACCTTCCCATCCCACCATACTTCGTATCTTGTTACACATTGTAGCTTTATTTTAAGGAATATTTTACGCAATAGCCCCACCCATCGTCTCTCTCTCTCTCTCTCTCTCTCTCTAATAGCCCACCCGTCATCTCTCTCTCTCTTTTGGGTTTTTTAGTCTATCTTTATACGAGTATATAAGAGGAATTGGTGGCAAAGCAGTAACATAAAACACAAACAACAATCGAAGACAAAAGCCGTAACATAAAACACAAACAACAATACAGAAAAGTATTTATTATTGTCATCCTTACACTGTGTGTGTAGTGTGTGTTTTCTGTAAGAATGTTTTATGCATAGCTCATTTGGGTTACTTTCTTCTTGCAGGTTGTGACCTTCTGAAACTTCATCATCAATGGAGTCTCTGCGCCATGTTTGGACAAACAACTTATCATACCACTTTGCTGATGCTTTTGTAAGCTTCAGAACCTTCTTCTCGCCAGAGCAGCCTCTCCCAACCTTCAACAACCCTTTTTCCGGCATACGAACCTACTTCCCGGAGCAATTCAACGATGCTTTCGTAGGCATAAGAAGCTTCTTCTCGGGGCAGTTCAATAATGCTTTCGTAGGCATACGAAGCTACTTGTCGAGAGAACAACAAATCCCCCCTTCTCGGAATGCCAATCTCATCTTTATAAGTACTGCCCTCCTCAACTTTCTCCAACTAATGTCTCAAGGACAAGAAACTTCTCCGTTCCAAACTCACCCCAAAACTTTCAACATAGCTATTACTAGTCTTCTTCTTTACGGGTTGGCTTACGATGCTGATCAGAGGTTTTCTATGACCCATCCGTCTTCTGTTTGTGTGAATATTGCTCGTCGTGGGATGGTGATTTTTGGCTCATTGTTATTGGCGTCTTTGGGTTCAGTTTTCTTGCCACACAAAATTCAGCCACTTTTGTATGTGTTGTATGTGTTTGTTTATGCAGATGAACTGCAAAGTTGGCTACAAAGAAGAGCCGTCGTCGAGTTTCCGGAGATTGAAAATGTTAGACTTCCAATATAAGTGGTGATTCTTGATATTCTGTTGTTGTAATTTCTATGTACAACCTTAAAATATTTTTTTTTTTCTTTTTCTTGTTTGCTCCTTTTTTTCTTGGTATATTCCAACAAAAAGTGTTACTTTTGACTATGTAAACTACTCGTATAAAACTTGTCACTATATTTTGAATTATCTTCACAATTGCCCATTGTACTTTGAGTTTATTTTGATGTTTTACTTCATTTTACTCCTTTACCCATTCATTTGGAATTTAAAAAATATTTTGAAAAAATTGATTTTTAATAGAAAAAATCATAAACATGTTGTTCTTGCTATTCACTTTCAAAATTTTAGTTTACAAAAAAATATAAAAAATTATAAAAAAAATGAAAAAATATATTTGAGACAGAGTTACTTGAAGCTAAAGTTTCAAAAGATCATTTATTTTAGGACAAAACAGGACATTCAATTCGAGACAGAGGGATAGATAGTTTAAATAGAATCCAACAGAAAAAATGGACAAATCTTACATTACTTGAGCATAATACTTGTCAATGATAATACCAATAAACTGAAAAATTGTCCTCATAAGTGAGGCTCCCATTCTTGCAAGAGAGTTTTGAGTTGTACCATTAAGGAACCAGAATAAAGTCAAAACTTTTAAGACAGCACAAGAACAAGAAAAAGTGTACAACAATTCACCCGGACACTTTTATTGAATTCATGTAATATTTCATTTTTTTCATTTAGGGTGTGTTATATAAAATTTTACTTTTCTAAAATGACAAAAAATCTTTACTATTCATCCAACTCATTCTCAGTGCTACTTTACTTTAATATTTACAACACTAATCAGCTTACTATTTCCCATCTCACCTTCTCCCTCCTACATTATTTTTCATACTAGTAACACTTATACCACTACTTACACATTTTCTTAACCCGGGCAAAATCTATTTGTGAAATTTTATATCAGACAGACGGAGAGTATGCTACAAAGGTCAACTTCAACAGAGATTGTAGTACTGTTTCTGTTGTTCAATTATTTATTCCCAAATCATGCTGCCGCAGGCTATGGCCTTTTTGGACCTTCTCAAATTCCAAACTCCTCAAATTTGACTAAAACAATGATACTTTTGGTACGATCCCGTTTGCTTTAATACATTACTATCACTCTATGTTATATGTCCGTTATGTAACGAAGTTGCTCATACCACAGTTGAGTGTTTGCATCATTTTGAACCAAACAATATAGTTCATACTGCTTTTTCTTTTTCAGTTTCAAATTAGTTATATACGAAACAAAATGAATCTTTACATTCTATTCTATTGACTATTCTTCCATCTTAGAAGAAGAAACATTAATGGATGTTAATGAGTCATATCCCTCCCTGGTTAATACCAATTGGTAAATTGAGGATATCCTCGATAAGTTTCATTGTATTCGAAAACTTCCGTCTCAATTTTTGAAAAATTATTTTTCTATGGCAAAATCGATTTCATTTGCTCTTACTATAGGGCCGGGAGTCCAATCTCCAAAATCGATCTTATTAATTTTCTTGTTGATGGACTTGATCAATCATACAACGTCAATTTTTTTTTCTTCCGAAAACCTACTATTTCTGTAAAGTTTCTTTATATGAAAAATCTACAGTCATCACCAACACAGTGTACTCATGTTGTTCAGTCCGCTGTGAAACTCTCTCAATCACCCACTCCAGATGAACCACATGTTGTTCCTAGTTCAAGGACTACTAGGCCCTCTGCTGATCCATCCCAATTTGCTCCAGAAGATTTATTCTTTGGGCCACCAAATCCTGGTCATCTTTTGTTGATGTTGGCACACCAAATTTCTCAAGTCCAACACCAAGGGGCCGTTTGGTAGCCCTTCTTAGGCTGGATAGGATTATTAATCCAATAAGTTTGGTGTTTGGTACATTAAATGCAACCATTGTATTATTTCTAACAACCTGGATAGTAACCTCTTATCCCCTCTTATCCCCTTCTTATTAATCCCAAAAAAAGGGTGGTATTATTAATCCCCTGATTAATAATCCCTTCACTATTAATACAGGCTAATCCTATCGGCCTACCAAACGAGCCCCAAGTGTATCCAGCCTAGCTACTTCTCCCTTGCATCCCGTGTGTGCCACTTTGGGCAGTGCCTTCCATTCAGGTCCAATACCCACGCAGGAACATCATTATTATGAAGCACTTCAGCCCAATCTTGCATCCATGCCTCATGTGCCTCTACAAGGCCTGCCTCAACAATCTGGTCCATCTGAAGCCCAATCCGTGTCGTCCACTACTCACAATCTGGGCAGACCTGCCTTCAATCATTCGTTGGTGCCCTTGCTGATTCCCTCTTGTCCGCCTGGAACCCCTCATGGTTCTCTAACTTCCAACACCACCCCTAAAACTGACCCATCTTCAGAGTTCAAATGCCACCCTGTTGTCCCAAACTATGCATCTGGTGCCCCTACTGTGATTACCCCGACCCGAACTCATGTTTTGGGTCCACTTTCCTTGATTTTTGGGCTCATTTATTTGCTAAAATGCAATATTGAGTCCAATTATCCAACAACCCACTCAACTCATTGGGCCTGCCATCCATTCGGGCCAATATGCCAAAAAGCAGTACGCTGTCGTCCGACATAGGACGACACTAAGGCGGTTTAACTCCCTCTGTCGGACGACATGGAGCTTCCCATCAGTCTGCCAATAAATACAAGGCATGGCTGATCATTTTAAGGGGACCTTGGGAAAGTTTTGGGAGGGATATCAGTAAAAATAGGAGAAACTCTGTAGAAATAGAGTCTCTCCTTCTCTCTCATACACAGACACTCACCTCCCTCCTCACACACACACATACACCAAAGCCAAGACCAAAGAAAAGGTTCCTTTGTTGGTGTGTTGAAGGGGTAGACACCATACTACTGGTGTTCTTACCTTGTGGACTACAATAGGTAGCCACTAAACCCTCTCTCTCTCTCTCTTTAAATACACTTATATCACCTTGCATGTTCATTTGCTTAGATATTATGTGAAATATTGGAATTTTTGCATGATAAAGGTGGTGGAGAAGTGAATCTTCAATATTCACTTCTCCCCACCTCAGATCTGAACATTTGGTGACATTAGCATCAATAAAGTTTGGATATTTGTTAGTTTTCATCGAGTTAGGAGGAGATGGCTACATAAAAATGGTCATAAACATGTGATTCATCACATTTGGCCATTAAAGCCATGTGATCCTCCCATAATACTCATATAATACTACTATATTACTGCTTACAGTTAATAAAGTTGCTTGGTTTGCCTTGGGAACAAAGGGGAAATCAAACAGACTGAAGGGCACTAAAACAGGCTGCTCTTGTCGGACGACACAGGACTCTCTGGAGGTCCTGTGTCATACGACATGTAGTTCCCAGATGGCTGTAAAGCTTTTCTTGGACTTCAGATCTGCCAAGATTATCCCCCTTTGTAACTCAAAGCTTACATAAGTAGTTATTGGCTCATAAGCCACTATTTGGAGTGCCTAAGGTCTGTTTGGGTGCGATCTATTGGTGGAGGCGGTTTGCCATATGACATAGACGACTTCGGATGTTCTATGTCATATGACATCCGTATCATTAAAAGTCAATCATGACTTTACTCACTCCCATCAACCCCCAAACTGAACTTAGACCATTAAATAGTGTCTTCTCTGGGTGAAATAATATTGTTCCAGTTTCAGAGTGGCCTAATCATTGTAAAAGACAATCTGACCATGAGGCCTTCTGTCGTCCGACATCCCCTTCATGGGAAGTCCTGTTTCGAACGACATCAGAGCTTCCTGAGCAGATTGTCTTAGCATTCTGCCTTGTGATGAAAATCATCATATGTAAAGGGTGTGGCCCCCTATCATGGCTCACAAGTTGTATCCAGTCCCTATAGCATTAATGAAATTTCAAATTTGCATGCCTTACTTGTTGACACATATCGCACACACATTTTGAAGGTCCATAATTGTTCAATGTTGATTGAAAGTCTCGAAAGAGGCGTGTTGGGTGAACTCTCAAGTTCTTCCCAAACACGTAACCAGACCCCCGAATCCAAAATCTCTTAAAAAATAAGTTTTTCAATGTTTTCCTCAAAAAACGGCGTGGGGACTCCCAAAAACCGGAAAACTTTTCATTCAAAGGAAAATTTCCTCATTTTCAAAAAATGATTTTTTTTTCGGCGAGCGTTCATTCAGTGGCAACTCCGCTGGGGACTACATTGAAAAACTTTTGTTTTTTTTTTTTTAAAAAAATGAAGACGATACTTGGTATATAGGTGGAAACCATTAACCTTCCTGTATCGCTCCCTAACCCGAGGCTTGGGATAAATTGTGGTCTAACAATCCCACGTACCAGTGTCGTTCTTCTGTTTTTGAAAAGAAAAAAGAAAAGTTTTTCTTAAGAGGGTCTAACTTTCTTTAAATCAACCTGGACAATTTCTACATTCTCCTTGTGTGTGCATCGTGTCATTTTGTGTGCTCATATGGGCCTTGCCATGCTTCTATGCTTCTATGCTTTGGTATGTGGCATTTTTGGGAGCCGGAGCTTCCCCTTTGCTATTTGCTTGTTCCGTCGATCAGAACAAGGCAGGATGATGCTGGACTACAACTGCTGGTAAAATTTGACATTTGGGGCAGTTCCCTTTTGTCATGCTTTGGACTCATTCTTTTGTTTTTTCTTTTTGCATATTGCATAAAAAAAAACAAAAAAAACAAAAAAAATATCTTTTACAAAAAAGCAAAAAAATTATTTTTCCTAGAGAAATACCTTCACACTACTCGCACGCTACCAGCACATAGAGTTAGAACCCGGGAGTGTACGGACGGCATCGCAGAAAGTGACGTGTTTCGCTAACGCTTGAGCGCCTAAAGTCCTCCTAGCCTGTGAGTCAGCCAACACTTGTCCGTGACACACTTTCTACCGTGACCGGTTGGTTTTTGGCCAATACTTTTCAAAACACTTTCAAACTCGGTTTTCAAAACTTTCTCACAAAGTCCGAGTCACGCTTCGTCTCCAAAATCTTGGCATACTCTCCCTCTTCATGTCGGAATTATGACATAATTCAACGTAAGTACGCGTTAAGATCTTGACATATCTCGACGTAGGTACATATCGATTTCTCGACTTGGCTTCGTAAGAAGTCATGACGCGTTCTCGACATGTGTCAACGCGGGACCATGTCGAATTCTTGGCGCATACTAACGAAAGTTATGCCGAAATTTCGCCATTAAGCGACGAGAGGCCATGCCAGATTTTCAACTCGAAAAGAGGAGAGGTCATGCCCAATTCTTCCAGGGTTTTACCTGCAAATTGCGGTCTCGCACATTCAAATGTACGTTCGGCCCTCTCTCCTCCCGAGTCTAGACGTTGACTTGGACTTGGTTTTGAAAACCCCAAGTTTGACTTGTTTTGACCTGTATGCCCATAGATTCGTTCTCCCTTTCGATTGGTGGGTTCCACGTGCCCTATAGAACCTCTGTCGGGATTGTCCGTCCCGGAGGTGCAATACAGGTGGAATACAGGGGGTCTATAGACGTAGTGATGGAACCCATTGATCCAGGAATAGCGTAGAATGCGAAAAAGAAGGTGTCCCCCTTTTCCAACCATTCCTAGGATTAATAAAAATCATTTTTATAAAAAATATAAAAATATAAAAACAAAAAAAAGAGCATATGCATGAGTCCGTCCTAATCCTATCCTCTCCCCTACCTAAAGCCGTTCTCTCCCCTTTCAGCGAGCAAGTATTGGGTCAGAGTTCCGGGCGGTCGGTTAATCAGTCTCTCTCCAGTCAGGGGTTCGCTTCCAGCAGTCTCAGAAATGGCAGATTCGCAAGTTTCAGCGGGTTTGGGTCCGAATGCAGGTGTTGATCCAGCTCAGAGTCAGAATACCTGTCAAGGTGTAGGGCTAGATCAAGGTCAGAATGCGGGGCCGAATGTAGCTTTGAATGCCTCCCCAAGTAGTGGTTATGGCATGGGTCCTCACATGACACCCCCGGGAAGTCCGTTTGTTAACCCTCACCCAGGTTTCAACTTCTCTCAAGAAGCTTCTCTCCGTGCTGCTCTCGAAGCCTCTCGTGCCCGTGAGGAGGCCGGTTGGGCTCGCTATGTCGAAGTAATGCGCATGCAAGGCGTCGCCATAATCCGTCGCCCCGATGGGTCGTATGAAGAAATCAGGGAAGATCCCGATGTTACTATCACCGGCACTGGTTTTGTTCCCCCATCCTCACCTAGGCAAGGCTTTCACAATGTGCCCCCACCAGTCTCCTATGGTGTGCCTAGCTCTTTCCCGATGCCAACTCATGGGAGTATGTCAAGACCTCCCCCCATCCCACCATCTACTTATGGTGGGCAGTATGGACTGAGAGGCGAATCGAGCTCCCTCCCGAAAGTCAGTGCTCAGGACCAGTTTGTGTTTTACCCCCAGAATCAGCCTGGGCAGAGTCAGCAGCCTAGTGGTGTCAACCAGGAGCAGTTTGGGTATATTCAGAATCAGTTTGGGGCTCAGGGTCAAAGTCCGTATAATAACACGAGTCAGCCGTCCAACCCAACCTTTGGTGGTCAGTTTATTGCTCCTCATGATCAGTCCAATCGGCAGCAGAGCGGGTATCGCATGTCAGGAAGCCAGATTTGCCAAGATCAGATCCCGCAATATCCACAACCCCAATTCCAAAGCAACATCCCTCAGCCTGCGGTTTGTTCTCCTCTCACCCAGCATCTGTACGGTTCCACCCCGTATTCAGCTCCGTGCACCAGCATCAGGTCCCCTGCTCATGGTCGGGTCGGCAGCCAATCAGTACAGTTTGGGCCCCGAAATCCCGATGTCCAATTCAATGGTTACGACATGTACGGGAACAGGATCCCCAGCCCAGTTGGCCTAGTAGACAGCAATGTTAGCATACCCAGCACTCTTGGTCTTCCTCCGGCTGCCTTGCCAATCAGGTCCACGCCAGAGTTTCCAGTGCCATCCTCGACAGTAGCTCCAACTGTGGGACAACCCCCATCTTTCGAGGTTTCGAGTTTGAAAGAAGAACTGAAGTATGTGAAAGAACAACTGCACAAGATGACTTTTGGGTCCAGCATGGTCAGCTCCGTAGAGCTCAAAGACTCCAAGGCCCTCCCGAAGAACTTTAAGATGCCCCCCATAACCAAGTTTGAAGGCTCCACGTGCCCTAAAACTCACATGAACAGCTACATCATGTCAATGGGTGCCAAAGGGGCCACCGAAGAGATGCTAGCCCTTTACTTTCACTTATCCCTCGATGACTCTCCTTTGAGATGGTTCCTAGGCCTTAAACCGGAGGCAAGGACTACGTGGTCCCAGATCAGTGATGCTTTTTTGGACAAATACAAAGGAAGTGTCGAGTGGTACACCACTCGTAGTGACTTGATCGGCACCATTCAGAGGCACGATGAGTCCGTAACAGACTTTTATAAGAGGTGGAACAAGAAGCTTAACGAGTTGGTTCACCCGATTCCCCTCTCTGACGAAAAGTCCATCTTCCTTTCATGTGTCAAACCATCTGTCAGGGAAGCCATTGGCCGGGGATACTACCCAAATCTGCGAGAAATGGTGAGCGCAGGGGCCGAAAGTGAGAATGCTACCTACTCCATCGTTCCAACTCCTGCTCCTGGTAATGCTCCAGCTCCCCGCTACCGAGTTCCAAGCTCTGCCCCTGTTGCTTCGAAAGGCAAAGAAGCTGTGGTCTCTAACACCGTCAACTACATTCAAGGGGATAACAATCAGCCGTCCAGCCGCGGTGGAGGACGGCCTCAGAAGTCGAAATATGATGATTTGGGGATGCCGCTCGAAGAGGTATTTGATGGTTTGATGAGGACAGGAATGATCAAACCTTTGGAGAACTACCCTACTCCTAACACCCCGGGATTGGATCGTAGCTTGAAGTGCCGCTACCACCAGAATTCGGGCCATACTACCAACAGTTGTTTCACACTGAGGAGGATTGTTCAGAATCTGATCGACCAGCGCAAGATTGAGAAGCCGAACATCATCACCAATCCTCTTCCCAACAACAACAACAGGGTCAACATGATCAAATTTGTCAATGTCATAGAGTTTGGTGAGGCTAGTCTCAACGAGGGTGTGAGTAAATTTGAGGCTATTGTGCCCGCAAACAATGATGTAATCAATATTGATGATAAATCAAATGCTCATTTATGTTATATGTTGTCTTGGGATGATATTCGAGTCGCGGCAAAACTAGCAAATGATGTCCAGCATAATGACATTTCCCCCGATTCCCAATCTACTCCCCTCACTTGGGAAGAGATTAAGCACGCCGCAAATTCAAGCTCGGCAATCACTGTTAATCAGTTGCGACAAGCAGCTTGGCCGTATGCTACACAAGGGCCTCCGTTGAGTTGGTCAGAATTAAAAGCAACCGGTGCAGATCACGACAAGGACCAGGAAGCCGAGGTGAATATCCTCACCAGGTCAGGAAAAATGTTGGGAACTGATGTTGCGGGATCATCGAGGAAAGACAAAGAAACGATTGTTCGGGAGGCAGGGGTGGTAAAAGTCCTTACGCCAAGGGGGTAGTCGAAGAGGATTTAACGGAGAACGACCCAATCCTCGCACAGTTGAAGCGAACCCAGGCCAACATTTCTCTCTGGTCCCTCTTGACTTCTTCTTACCCTCACAAATTGAAGTTGGAGGAAGCCCTGTCTAAGACAATGGTGTTCGTAAATTCCACCCCTGACGAGGCATGCCAATTGATAGGTACAGCCCAGTACGGAAATATCATCACCTTTACGGAGTTGGATTTGCCAAAGTATGGAGCCAATCACAACGAGTCTCTGCACATCACTGTTCAGTTAGATGGACGCCGGCTCCCCCACGTAATGGTGGACAATGGCTCGGCTATGAACGTATTGCCTGCCAGAATGATGAGCCTGTTGAATATCAAGGCCACTGATTTGAAGCCATCCGACCAAACCATAAAGGCGTATGACTCCACGTCTAGGAAGGTTTTGGGGGTGATACCGTTAACCATGTGGTTCGGCAAAAAACCTCTGGTAGTTGAGTTTCAGGTAATAGACATTCCGGTCAGTTTCTCCGCCCTGCTAGGAAGGCCATGGCTGCACCAAATCAATGGGGTCGCTTCAACCTTGCATCAATGTGTCAAGTTCGTCCAAGAAGGCGAGCTGACCATCATCTATGGAGATAGTGTTACCATCGAGGGCACCGATGATGAGGGGAGGCCGGTAATGGAAATTAAGCACGACGAAGCCAACTTGATGTTGAGCGATTTCAAGGTCGAGAGACCAAAAGCCCAGATCTGCGCAATCGACCTGACAACTTCCTTTGATAAAATTCCTCCAATTATGGTGATGATGAGACGTATGAATTACATTCTGGGGCTTGGTCTGGGCAGACGTCAGCAGGGTGATAAGTGACTATTATATAGTCATTTATCCTTACTTTTATATTCTTTTTATTGCATAAAACATCATTTCTCATTTCATTTCATATACTTTTTAGTTCCTTTTCCATATTTTCTAGATTTTATGCTTTTGGTATATTTCTTGCATTTAAAGACAGGTTTTAGGTTCATTTTTATCAAAAGGATACTTGAACACTTCAAGGTAAAAGACATGGAAGAGCACCAACCAAATCAAGCACACAAAGCTAAATTTCAGAAGGAGCGGCCGTGCAGCCAAGATGGAGCGGCCGTGCACTTGGCCTTTTTCAGGCCATTTGTGGCCCTAAAATATAGAGTGGCCGTGTCTTGAAGAGGGAGCGACCGTGTCATTATATGGAGCAGCCGTGCAGCTTGGACAGGAGCGGCCGTGCGAAGTGTCAAGACTCAAATTCAAATCTGGCGCCAAGGGTCACACGGCCGTGCAACTTCCTTGACGCGGCCGTGCAAAACGCGACTGCAGACGTAAAGGCACCTTTTGATGGCACCCGATTGAAGAGTCTCCTCCCTTTTATAAATAGGACCCTAGTGATCAGTCTTAGACACGAATTATTAGAGAGAAATCACTGATATTAGATAGATAGAAAGTACAAACATTTGTGACAACAATTTTCCAAAGGAATTTGAAGATCAAAGTCATTGTTTTTGTTCTTGGAGTTACTTTGGAGGAAATAAAAGTGAAGCATTATTCTCAGCACTTGCCTTCTACATTCATAAGTATTTCTTACTCAATCCTTTATTATTGCTTATACTTTATAAATGGCTCGTGAGTAATCCCCCTTATCCTTGGGGTTGGAAACTCAAAAGCATACTTATTCATCATCTTAAAATGTTTAGTCTTGTCTTCTTCCTTCATCTAAACAATTTCTTTATATTATTCTCTAAATGCCTTACATTTTGGAGATGTCCAATTTGTATGATTCGATCGATTGAGAGAAGTACCTAGCGGAGAATCTCGATTGACGGAACCATATAAAGAAACTAGGTTTCATTGATCACGAGAGTAGTTCAATGGCCTAGGGATGTTCCTTTAATGGAAAGTATGTTGACTCTCGTCCTTAATGGATTCTTACTAATTATAGTCAGCTAGAGATAAGCCGGAACGCCCGTTTGTGACAGGGCGGGAATAACGTAAACGAAAATCTCAAACAGTTAGGACATAATTAGTGAAGAATACAAACGCTACTGTCTTAGCCCGAAGTAGCGTAGGCTTAACATACCATCCTTGCTTTTTATGAAAACCTTTTATCTCTAAGACAATGACGATTTGATGAATAAGATTATGTGTATGATTTCCAATCCCGAGAATGCTTCGTTTTATAAAAATTTAATCAAAGTACTTTCTGTTTATGATTCTCTCTATTTTTCTAAAAATAAATTTATCTCCCCCCAATCTTTTTTATTACTTTCTAAAGACAAAAATATTCCCTAGTAAACCCTGTCTCTGTGGGATCGACCCGTTCTTGCACCCGCTATATTACAATAACCCGTGCGCTTGCGGAATTAAATAAACCGTTAGGTTTCGACCGAACAAGTTTTTGGCGCCGTTGCCAGGGACAACGGTTTACTTTTTATTTTTGTCTTTACTACATAATTTTTAGTTTTTATTTTATTTTTACTATTTTGCTTTCTCTTCCTATAAATTGTTGCGTTTAATTTCTCTTCAAGTGTTTTTCTTATAGTTTATGAAACGGTCTCGGACATACGTTGACAACTTTGATCCGGAACCCGAAAGAAGCTTTCACGAGAGATTAAGAAGATTTAGAGAAACTTTGAAGAAACATATGGACGGAGAACAGCAAACACCCGCTAGGACCCTACGGGACTTTGTTAACCCAAGTACCCCGGGAACTAGATCCCCTATTGTTGTGCCGAATGCCGGAGCGGCAAACTTCGAGATAAAGCCGCAGTTATTGCATATGGTTATGAATAACCAATAGAGCGGCACTGCCTTCGAAGACCCCCTGAAATTACCCGGATTTCGCGCGGAGGCGAAAGGCGGTTGTCTTTCGCGGAGGGTTGGTGTCTGAGACCTCGCTTCATGGGAAGGAAAATGAGGAGTCGCCAAGCGGTTTTTGTATTTTGAGCCCAAACATTGAGAAACGGCTATTGTGAAAAGGTGTCGTTTTTATTGGTAGCAAAAACTTAGGAAAAGGCTTTGAAAAAGGGGATCATTTTTATTGACAGCAAAAACGAGTAAAAAGCTTTTAGTACCAGAGATTGTTAGGTTCGGAGGTCAAGTTACGTTTCGGGTAGAGTATTACGAGATCGCCCGAAACGCCTCGCATGACGAGTCTTTCTACCTTTCTCGAAATCGTGTGTGTGTGTGTGTGTCTTTTGAAATGGGGGCTTGAATGACAAGCTTAATCTTGGTTTGAATGACAAACGTTTGATTAGGTGACTTTGTTTGAAAAGACGAGCGTTTGAATGACAAACGTCGGTTTTGAGACGAAAATGAGCGTTTGCGTGGCAAACGTCGGTTTTGAGACGAAAATGAGCGTTTGCGTGGCAAACGTCGATTTTGAGCCGTGCGAGTCATTGTTAACGATTTTTACGGGAAAAATGCGTATTAAATGATTTTAAGTGTCAAATGGCGGCTTTTAGTTTGAATATGAGCGTTCGGAGGCCGAACGTCATTTTTGCGCGTTTTGAAAGAGAGTTCGACGGACGAACTCCGGTTTTGAACCGGGCATTACATTGTTAACGATTTTTACGGGAAAAATGCGTATTAAATGATATGCGATCAACGAATCGGGTTGCGACTCGAACTTTGAAAAGTAAATACTATCACGATCCAAACGGGTCGGACTTCGTAAATGACAGTATTTAAAGTGCGGTATCAACGGAATCAAACGATCTGGATTCGTAAATAACGATCAACGAGGCCAATCGGCTCGGATTTGTAAATGACGATCAACGAGGCCAAACGACTCGGATTTGTAAATGACAGAAATTAAAGGACGATCAACGGATCGATCGATCCGGAATTGATAAATGACAATAAAAGTAACGGAACGGGGTCGGAACGTCGTTTTAACCCGTGATTACTTCTCTTACGGAAAGAGAAGAGGATCGAGGGGCTAAAACGTATCGGACCCCGTTAGACGGAGGCGTCTACATTTCGATAACGACGTTCGAAACGGTTGTAGCGACTGGCGCGTAAACCGAGACGAAACGAGAGATTTAGAGAGAGGGAGTTATACCTATGGCTAGGGTCGACTCCTTTGGCTCGGGAGGTGTGTACGGGACACGGAAAGTGATTCGAAAGGTTGTTTCGAAGTAGTAGGATGCGTATTTGATCGAAATACGAAGGTTTCACGCGAATCGAGACAAAACGGGAGCTCGGAAGGGGTGAAATCAGTTTGGGCCGAGAGGGTGGTGAAATTTTGGAGTGATTTTCCCTTTCTTTCAAGCTTTGACAGCAACTTCTATTTATAGGTGAAAATTGCAGTAGGAGTCCGGACGGACTTGGACTGAATCCAGGGGGTTTTTGGGTATTTTGGAAATGCAGGGGACTTGCTTGGCAATTTCAGGAAAAGTGCACAGGGAGTCCGGCCGGACTAGGCTTGCAAATCAGGGGTATTTTGGTCTTTTCCCTTTGAATTTGATTGAAGGGTGACTAGAGGGAGGTGGCATGGCTGCCACGTGCCCCTCTGAGTCACCAGCCATGTGGGAATTTGTTCCCCGGTCCCGGTTTTGTCCGTTTTTTAAAATAACAGTCCGGGAAATGTCCGAAACGCCCCCGGAAAGTGCCGGAAAATGCGTTTTTCAGGGAAAGCTGTGCTTTTACGTGTGATGACACGTGTTAAGTACGGTTCGACGTCGGGATGCACGGGGCGATCCGGACGTCTCGTTAGCACAGCAGCAGGAGTTTAACGAGTTCCGGTTAACCTGGAGCGGGCCAGTTAACGGATTTCGGTTAACTTTCTGACGGATTTGGACGATCCGGATTTGGGTACTTACAGTTAGCCCCTCAGCGGCGTCTCCTCCGAAGGAGGTGGGGTCGTTGAAAAAGATAAGGATCCAAATCGGGATGCCTTACTTTGAAAGAGACACAGGCGGTCGGTGGTGGACCATAGCGAAAAGGATTCCTACGTATCCGGCGGGAATCAAGCCGATCGTAGTTCGAAAGGGTGCAAGGGCCGCGCGTGGGGACCTTGACCTGGCGAGGCTGTTAGGAGGCGTCTAAACAGATGAGACCATTCGCGAGGTACTGTACTCGAATGGAGACTGTTAGGAGGCGTACGAACACAGGACTTCGAAACCTTCGAGGCGTGTGGCGCCTCAAACCGGAGTTGCGATGCGACGAGGGCGTTCGTGCCTTAGGTGCTTGGGCTTATTGTTGTTGCCGGGTTTATCCTGGCTGAGGATGAGCGTTCGGGCTTACCTTGATGGCCGAAGAGGGATTGTTGTGCGGAGCTTATTGCGGTGCCGGCGAGGTGGAATGATCGGGCTTACGGCGGCGGCGGGAGATGAATGTTTACTTACTGAAGTGAAAAGGTGTTCGGGCTTACGAGGATGGCCGAAGAGGGATTGTTGCAAGGCGTTCGTGCCTTGGGGTTCGGGCTTATTGCTATTGCCGGGAAGACGAACAGTGAGGGTCTCGATAGGAGAGTGGAGGTCGGACCGCGAAGGTCGGGATTGACTGTTTGGAATCGGACCGTGAAAGGTCGCGATTAAGGATTGAAATCGGACCGTGAAAGGTCGCGATTGAGACTTGAAATCGGACCGTGAAAGGTCGCGATTAAGGATTGAAATCGGACTGTGAAAGGTCACGATTGAGACTTGAAATTGGACCGTGAAAGGTCGCGATTGAGGATTTAATGGTGAAGACCATTATTAAATTTTAATGTCAGGAGACGGGATAGTAACTTGGAATGTCCGGAGACATGATTGAACGTTTGAATGTCAAACGTCAACTGAACTGAATTTAACGTCAGGAGACGAGCATTAGTGAAAACTAACTTTGATTTATCCTCGGGGGATGGGTGTTAGAAATGTCTAACTGGGGGAAATTTTACACTTTTGGGGGCCAAAAGTGGTAAAATTGGAATTGCCAAAAGTTGAGGGACCAAAATGGAAGGAATCTTTTCCTGGTGCAGTAAGAGTCCGGCCGGACTTTTGCCGGTGACCAGGTTGTTATCAGCGCCGAGGCAGAAGAAGAGTTGGCCATTTTCTTCCATTATTGCCGGCGAGAGAGGAGAGAAAAGAGAGAAAAAATCCAACCCAAATTGCAAGGTTTGCTCGAATTTGTGAAGGAAATTTGCTATGGAGGGTGAAGGAGGACCAATGGCTCGCCACGGAAGGACCGATGACGAAAGAGCACGGTTGGTTCGGACCATTCGAACCATTGTTCACCCATTGAATCCGGCGGAGTTTTATCCGGCGAGGGATAGACACAACTCCAAGGATGGGATCGAAAGACAAGTAAGCTTCCTACAAATTCCATTAATTTTAAGAATGTGCATTCTTTAAATGTTAGAAATTTGTTAGGAATGAACTTAGGGATTTTGGTGCCCGAATTGGGGCTTTTGACTTTGCTATGAACCTTTGTCGAAATTGACTAGGATGTAGTTCAATTGACACTATGGGTGGATGACATAAAAATTTTGGTTGCAAAATTCCATGTCTAGATGCATTTTCCAAAATTAAAGTAGCTTTAATTCGGGACGGAGTAAATTTTCGAATAAATCGAAAGAGATTTGAAAGTTCCGGATTCGACGGAGTTTTCGAAATGTTTTTGAAAGTTCCGGATTCGACGGAGTTTTCGAAATGTTTTGAAAGTTCCGGATTTGACGGAGTTTTCGAAATGTTTTGAAAGTTCCGGATTCGACGGAATTTTCGAAATGTTTTGAAAGTTCCGGATTCGACGGAGTTTTCGAAATGTTTTTGAAAGTTCCGGATTCGACGGAGTTTTCGAAATGTTTTGAAAGTTCCGGATTCGACGGAGTTTTCGAAATGTTTTGAATATACGTAGGAAATGAATGAGAACCGTATCTGCATTGCATCCTTTTGACATGCGTTGGTGCATTTTTGTTGACGTTGCTTCTGTGCTGTTTGTCTGCAGGGGACAGGGACGGTTAATACTCATAACCAGAAGAGTCGGGGTGCCTTTGAGGTGGTGCAAGCATTGTGGGACATTATCTCGGATGTGGCTTGAGAGGGAGAGAGGAGTCCGCGGCAGCTGGTGCTTGACTCCGGGTTGGCTGGGTTTATCAGTCTTGTAGCTGCGGCAGTGATACGCCGAGGGCGAGTCCATGTACGTTGCGGCGAGCGAGTGCGGTGGGATACGACCCACACTTTCCATTTCGAGATGGGGGAGGCGACGGTGACTCCCACGGATTTTGCCGCTATCGGCTGGGTTGCCGACTTATGGCAACACGGCGGGTGTGGGTTGATGGTTACACCCGGAGGCGGTTATGCAGGCTCTTTGGGTTTTGATATTACCGATGCCGGGGCTTAGGCATTCGGTACGAGCCGATGGAGAGGCATGCGGAGGCGGGTGTCGCCGCTTATCTGGCCGGGTCCTTGAGGATGACCGCGGAGCATCGGCTCGAGGGTTCCTTTGGTTTGCTGTCTGCGACTTTATTCCCGACTTCGACACGTCTTGTCACTTCCCTTTGCTCGGGTCATTTGGTAGACTTGGATGCGCGTGAGGGGTTTGCGTGGGGGGAGGGTGGGTGGCGAGCTCTACCATTCCACAGACGAGGTTCTCGCGGGGAGAGGAGCACTCATTTAGGCGCTTCACGCTTTGTCTTGGATGTAAGTTCACGTACTTTTTCTCTTCCTTGTCTCTTTTATGTACTCGCATGTATACGCTTTGTAGCCGACATAACTTTCCATTTTCTTGGCGAGTGCAGTGCTACGAGGTGTTCGATCCATGAGCTTAGGACATCGAGGCCGTGCAGTCCCTGTTCCCTGCCATGCTTGGTTTGGCGGAAGAAGGCGAAGAGGGCGGACTCTTCGAGAGTTGGCACTCGAGTATCATACGAGGAGATATCTACGGCTGAACCGGGAGTTCTACGAGAGGATCCAGTGACACAGTGGAGTAGGTTCGATCATGTCGCGGTGCGGGTGCTAGCGAGACTACACGGAGGCGGAAGCTCTGGTGGGACTTCTTTGTGACGCCATGTATCTAGGGGAGAGGGTGACTCGTCGGCATAGGCGGGGTCTCTTCCCTTGGTGCCGGTGGATCTTCCTTTGTACATGCGGCATCCCGGGAGATGCTTGGATGGACGCCAGTGGAGAGGGTACATACGGGCGTGTACTGCACCGAGTACATCATAGCGGGGGCCGCCTATGATGTTTTCTTGAGGATGAGGCCGAGGAGCCCGCAGTACGGCGTAGAGAGGCGAGGTCACGGAGGTCCTCGAGATTTTCCGGTCTCGCGAGCTAGGCTAGCGTACGAGGCTGGGCGGTTCGCGTAGGCGACTTGTGATCCCAGCTCCCGGCTGAGCCAAGACCACGATACAGGGCGGACCCTGATGCTTCGGTGAGCACCTTTTTGATTTTACGCATTTGATAGTAGCATTACGCACATGTTGCATCTGTACACCTTGCTTTCGATGACTTTCTGGTTCGCGAGTATCGGCCGTACGTACAATGACGCCGTAGGGTGGTGGACGGGTGGTCCGCCTACGCTAGGAGGCTCGTGGAGTTCATGCGGTGCGGTTCCGGAGGAGCGTGGACGTCCGTGATCGGGGCCGTCTAGGCGAGAGATTCGCTTTGCTCCCGCGGCCGGTGGGGAGGACTTTACACGGGGGTTTGGCCGGTTCGCGGGCGGAGCAGGCTGGATTTGGAGCTCCTTCTTACGCACACTCGGGCGCGAGAGAGAGTCCTCGAGTTCGCGTACTCCGAGGAGGCCCTTTGCCTATTCATTTGGAGGAGTTTGGCGAGTTCTGTTTGCGACAGGATCCGTAGCGGCGGAGCGGTACGTCGAGTGTACGGATGACGAGCGGGACTCGAGTAGTCCCCCTTTTCTTGCTTTCTTTCTTTCTTGCTTTGTTTAGACAAAAATGCATGTATTTGTCGAGAACAAATTTGACTTGAAGCTGTATTTGCAAAAAGGCGCCCGTGGGGCGGGACACATGCTTAGCATATTTGATTCTGTGATCACCTTCTATTATTTTTGGCAAATAAGGAAGTAGGTTAATCAAAAAATAAATAAAATGAGAAATGCATTAAAAATTGAACGGGTCAAAAATTAAGCATGTATGCACTAATTATTAATTATTTGCCTTGTTGCACGAGCCGGAGCGGAAGGGATACTGATATTTGTTGCATGAAACCATGGGCGGCACGCAGATTTCTCAAAGGTGAACGAGGAGTGGCTTGGAAATGTTTCCAATTTAGGGGCGGATGGCTACGAGTTGACTAAGTCAAGCTAACGAGAGAAATCCGTAGGACTTGAAATGAATTTCAGATTCTTTAAATTGCGGTTTCGGCTTTGCAATTGTTTAAGCTACGCATAGTTTTTGATCATTACATTTGAATTCTCTCAAACTTCTTAAGGTTCCTTTCATTTTCGACATGGCTCCCTTTCCCAAGTTATCGTCTCGGATGCAAGAGCGATATTTGGACAACTTTCGGTCGTGGGTACGGAACCACACGAGGCGAGAACAAAAGGTTTTCGAAGAAATTACGGGATTAAATCTGTTTGGGCTTTGAAGGAGCTCATGCCGAGATTGGGATCTTTTGAGAGCCGCGTCTCGGTTACAGGACGTACGGAGGAACGTGTACGGCTTTTCGTACAACGAAATCACTCCTACGTTTGAAGATTTCCGGGCCGTGCAGGAGGACTGAGGCAGGCAACTAGTTCTTCCAGTATCTTTGGTGGCATAGCCCTTCTGTTGAGAAAGCTAGTGTCTTTGTTGGGTATCTCGGGTTTGGAGAAGCATACGGGATCTTGTCTGAGATTCCGATTACGTTGACATTTCGGGGCTTTGCCGAAAGATTTGCGGAGGCGAGGAGCGTCTTTTCGTGGGGCGCGTTTGCTCTGTGCGCGATTCTTACTCTGTTCACATTCACGTCTGCAGGTGTGTGCCATCACGATGTGCTTGGACACTGGTGAGGCTTGATGCGGAGTGGGGAGACATCGTGCCATTGGTCTTGGGCGAGGCGTTCACAGGCATAGGCCGGATGGCGGCCGTGGTCGATACATGTGGGGAGGGAAGTCCCATTATGCGGCCATGTGGTTGAGGAGAGGCTGCGAGATGATGCACGAGGTGCCAATGTCTTGTGGCGCTTGGTCTTTCTCGCGGCGTCCTCTAGTGATAGAGGGCAATGTCGGCGGCTGGAGCTCTGGATGGCGAGACTTTGCCACGTCACTTGCGATGGTGGGTTCCCATTGGAGATTCTGAGACTTGCGGGACCGCTCGGGAGGTCTATTGATCGTCAGTGCGGGGCTGTCTCGGAACGTCTTTCTATATTCCATCATTGGTTACACGCGTCTGAAGTGACGGATACTGTGGCCTTGTCCCGAGAGTTATCTTCTTACCTTTGAGGTGGGATCTATGCGGATGGAAGATCCTTGCGCTAATTGCTTTGATCACCGGTGGTGGCAATACGCGTCCTTTCTGCCGGGGTTCTCTTTCGCGGAGAGAGGCAGCCTGTCCAGTCGGCAAATATATGGCTGAGTACGAAGAGTGTATAGGGAGACACGAATGGCTATCTTGTGGAGACGGAGTGAGTGTTGGGTGCGTCACACAGACGGCTACGACCTTGAGGCGGGGACGAAGCAAGGGCTAACCACAGGAATCGTACGGGCGTGCCATGGGCGATTATGTGGCAAGTGCTTGATCGGGAGAGCCAATCAAAAGCCTGCTGCAATGATAACTCAAAGTGAGGTGGCTCGAGACAGAGCTAGAGAAAGAGGCTGCGTTGATGCCGCGAAGCTTGACGGAGCGTCGGGAAGAGTCCACGAGCCGGGTAGAAGGCCTGCGGAATATTTCTGCGAAGGTGAAGAACACTCGTCGGGGAAAAGGGAAGGGGAAAGAAGGATGAAGGACCTAGTACGGGAAACTAGGTTGACCTTCTTTGTCAGTATCCACGCATTATCATTGCGAGACACATTAATTGATTAATGTTTTATTGTAGTTTTGCTAGCGTGTAGCGAGTCAAGAGTTGGCCGTGCTTGAACTCATCAAAGAATGTTTTAACCGAATTTATGAATTTGTAGGTTAAATGAAAAGAGTGTTTCGAAACACAAGCAATTGATGCTTATTGTATTTTTTGTTTTTAGACCGAACCAAAGATGGTGCCTACGTTCCCCTTTTACAATTGGACTAAGGGGCTCGGGTCACCGTAGTTCGACACTTTAGGTGAATTTGAGAAAAACAAAGACAAAAGAAGTGCGACCTGTTTTTTACTGGATCATTAGCGGGAATGTATCCGGTTGGGTATTACTCTTTTAGCACTTTAATTTGCGAGGGGACGGTGTATGGGGAAGGAGAGTTGACTCGTGCTCTTCCTCAAACGAAGTATCTGCGGAGCTTTCTTCCGTTCACGGGATTAACGAAAGGGTTTCCGTCCCAGTCACGCTAGCTTCATGGCTCCTCAGGAGAAGATTCTTTGTACCACGAACGGTCCTATCCAGTAGGCTCCCACTTTCGAGGGGATTAGTGCAACGTAGGAGGCTTTTCCTTTAGCACCAAGTCGCCTTCTTTGATGTCTTGGATCTTGACTTTCTTGTCGAATGCTCGGGCCATTACACACACATGATAGGCTCGAGTGTGTTCCATGGCTTTCAATCTGCGCTCGTCGAGTAGAGCAAGTTCGTCGTGACGGCTCTGCAGCCATTCGGCTTCATTGATCCCGTTTTCCAAGAGGACTCGGGGGGATGGAATTTCCAATTCCACGGGTAACATCGCTTCCATTCCGTAGGTAAGTGCGAACGGAGTCTCCCCTGTGGCGGTTCGGCGATGTTCGGTATCCCCGGAGGGCTAGATGTAGCTTTTCGGGCCGGTCCGAGCCTGCAGGTGGTCATCTTTCTCGATTATCATGGCGAGAGTCTTGTTGGCCTCTCTTGCACCATGATGGTTTTGTGGTACGTAAAGGAGAAGACTTGTGACGTGTGACTACGGGTTCGGTCGGTAGTTGGTCGCAATCTCCTTGAAGTGGGTCCCATTGTCGGAGATGATCTCGTTGGGCACTCAGTATCGGCACATGATGTTCTCTCGGATGAACTCGGCCACCTTCTTAGAATTCGGTACCTTGTACGATCGGCTTCTACCCATTTGGTGAAGTAGTCGGCTGCGACTAAAATGAACTCGTGACCATTGCTCCGTGGAGGAGTGATCTTGCCGATGACGTCGATTCCCCATGTGGCGAAAGGCCATGGCGTAGTCATGCAATAGAGTTCATGAGGTGGGATGTGATTGAGGTTGGAGAACCGTTGACATTTGTCGCGGCTTCGGACGGAACTTGGATGCGATGCATTTCCATTGATATCAATAGTATCCCATACGGAGAATGATCTGTGTCAATGCTCGGGCGTTCATGTGCGGACCGCGAGGTTTCCGTTGTGAACTTCGTTCATTAGCTCGCTGGCTTTTTCTTTGTTTACACCGAAGAGTGGCCCTTGGTGGCGCTTCTTGTACAACATACCCCCAGAATGACGAAATGGGATGCCGAGGCGTTTTAATGCCATCATGTTTTGGCTTTGATCCCTTCTTTGTATTTTCCATCTTCATTTGTGAAGGA